>VZTU01035858.1:0-14695 GCA_013400835.1 Zapornia atra | reverse complement strand
GGACCGGGCTCAGAGGGTCGTAACTGACAGTAACTGGTGTGTGATCTCCCCCTGTCCTTATCTTGATCCACAAGCCTTTTATTATATTTTCTCTCTACTGTGCAGTTGAGGTGGGGACTGATAGAGTGGGTTGGGTGGGCACCTGGCCTCCAGCTAGGGGCAATCCGCTACAGTCTTTTTTTGGTGTACAGTGTGGAGCTTAAACCTGCAACACTGAGATTAAGAGCCTGGTGCTCCACCAACTGAACTACCCGTATTCACTGTGTATTCACTGTGGTGAGACAAGTGGGTGGAAAGGCTTAGGGTCCACTCTGCATAAGCTCAGAGTAATGCGGTCCATAATCTGTTTTCTAACTGACTTTTACTAAAATTGTTCGTGTTGTCATCACCAACTGGAATTTCAGGTGGATGCAACAACTGCTGCTCCTAGAAAACTACACATGGGAAAGAGAAGACCAGATGTAATTAACTGGCACTTTGATAACTTTGGGTCAGTGTGAACAGCTACTAAAAGTGCTTGATAGAAATGCAGATATTTGTGAGAGACTCCATAAAGTAAAAGATTGTTGGGACAGGATCACCTTAGACTCAAATAGGGTGGAAGGAAAGAACAGTCTGTGAAGACCACTGCTAGAGGCCAAGGCTAAATGATTGGCATGTTTTTTGTATTAGTTTTAAAGGTCATCAGTGGAAATGTTTCAAACTAATGTCTAAAAGTAGGTCTATGTAGTAAGCAGTAATAAATTAGTACTGTACAGAGATAAGTAGACAGCAACCGAAAAATTTAGGAAGGGTTGGTTGATTTCCAACAAATAGAAAAAGCAGCTGTCAACTCTTATTTAAAATTCTGATCACAACAGTAGACATGTTGCTTTTGGATATGTTTAAAACATTGGCCAAAATGCTGTCATGAAGTTGATAGAGAAAGTAAAAAGTTTAGTCATTTGCAAATTAATGTCATGTAAAATATTTCTGTACGCAGGATTGTCTGGCCCATTGGTTTCTCTTATTTCTCGTAGGGTGTGGGTCTATACAATTTTGAACACCCTCTGTTATAGTTGTGCTTCTCCAAAGATACAGCAAAGCTGAAAAATGGGAAAATGAATAACTCGTTAAAAATTAACTATTCAGAGCATGCAAAATCAGATATTGATACAGCCATTTACAGAAACTGGTCTTTCTTTAGTCTTATATTTCTAAGCCACATGCAAGACTGCTAGTGTACTGAAAATTAGGAATTTGGTCTGAGATTCTTGCTGTTAATATATTCATACATAGAAAACACTGCTACAGCTAGTGAGATGTTTTTAGTTTGGGGTTTATTTTTGGTTTTTGGGGATTTTGGGGGGTTATAAATGAAGTGTTTGATGGTTTGCAAAAGCATTAAACCAGAGATGATATTTTTTTATCACATTACTTCTATAGCATCTTGAACATAGTGACTGGAATACAGCTTTTTTTCCCTATGCAGTATGAAATGCAAATGAGTAAGTGAAATAAGATGTGAAGTAAACTTAATGTACCAAGTTTGTTTAAAACCATAACCATACAAATCTCCAAACTCCACAAAAAAACTACCTTCATGCCTTTCAAATTTTCCAAGCGCCTTTGCCCCTTTTCCTGTTTCAACAGACATGGAAGCACCAAAGCTTGGAAATATACTTTACATTTTTGAAAAAAAGATGTACTGGCTTCAGCTTTTGCATTTTCCAATGCACTTTTTCAAAATGTTTTAGAGTATCCATTTGCTCTTCAGACTTTTGAATTGCAAAACCCAGCTAACTGGAGGTGGCATTGCTGGAGCTAGTGAGGATGTGGATAACTGTCCCTGAACCTCTTGCACTCCCTTTCTCAGGAGTAATTCAATAACCAGAGCTTTCAGGTGAATCTGCCTACCCTTTTGTCCTTACAGTGAGAATCCCGAGTGCCGTGAGGGGTTTGAATCTGCAATGCTTTTACTAGAAAATAAACTGTGACATGGTAATGTTTTACACAGAGAAATTTGGAATCAGCCAGTCCTGTTTGGAATCCATTTTATTGTTATCTGTTCCAGCCCACTGTGGCCCAGTAGGACTGAGCCATTTTTCTCTCAGACCAGCAGTAAGTTTTAGTAGTTTGGAGCTATGGCATGCCTCTTCAGGTTCTTAAAAAAGGGTTTTTTCTTCCCTCAGCTCTGCAGTCTGGCTCATTAATCTAGTCCCAGCTCCTCTCTGTAGACCCTTACTCTCCCTATCTGCCACTGCCTGTTTTGCAAGCTTTCTTGGGCCCTCCAGAAGCTTTTCCCAGCCCTACATGAACAGTTGCTCGTATGTTTGGGGAAAAAAAAAATCCTGGTCCTCCTGGAGTTCTCACCTTCTTGCAACAATTTACCTCCTTGCTTTCAGCCTCTAATTTTTTATCTGTACAACAAATTAGCCTAGCTGGTAGCAAACAAAACCTAGGGCCTGCTTCCTGTGGGAAGAAAGAACAAGCAGCCCAGGAGAGGAGCTCAGGGGAATGATGGGGGTGCCTAGCCTTGCTGCTGCAGAGGTGAAACACTGTTTCTTTCTCTGTGGTGATGCCACCCATAACGTTCAGGCAATAGCCAGCTCTGCGCTCAGAGGTTTTCTTCTGAATGTTGGGATGCAAAATAAGGCAAATAGAGAAGCCTTACAGTTCTAGAAATAATGACAGCATGGACAGGTGATTGCTATAAGAAATAACTTTTGTTTTACATCTTAATAACATTCAAGCTTACTTTATACTTATATAAGGAAAAAAAAACCTCTCTTCTTGACAACTAATCGGTATAAAAAAACCCCTTATTCTTTCCTTTCTCAAACTTTATTAGAAATGTCTTTTACTTGCAAAAGAATAGGACACAATCAAGGTATTTGCAACTGATTTCTGCAAACTGTTGCCCTCTCAAACAGAAAACAGTACTTAATCACACAAGTTTGCAGTTTCCTTTACAGCTTGCAAATGAATTAAAACATTTTCCTTTTAAAGATCCACTGTTGCTATGTCTTCGGAATTGTGGACTTGAACTGGAAATCAACTACCGAGATCAAAAAGCTGTGATCCAATCTGCAGTCCTTGCCTAGCAAGTTAGTAGCAGGGTAAATTAGTTTAGAAGATTGGAACCGTGCTAGTAGGAAATACCTTTCCTGTCTTGGAGGTTTGTTTGTTTGGGGGTTTTTTTGGGTTTTTTTGAGGAAACATACCTTGAAGGTAATATCAGAGAAGGAGGGAAGAGGCTGAAAATATTTATAACAGAAATGTCATTTTTTTTCAAGGTTCCATTTTCAAAAACAACTTACAAATAATATTCATGAAACTGTACATCTTAATTATAGATAGCGAGAAAAGCAGTTACAATGTTTCCATCTTGGTGATCATCTCTAATTCAGCTCTTTTCTCTTCCCAGTTGCTTCTTACAATTTCTTGTTACAGTTGACAATTTTTGAAATGGATTGATGAAAGTGAAGTCCTTTTGTTTTTATGTATTACTTAGTGTCTCAGTTCTGTCTGCTTTACATAATGCTATAAAAATGGTTTACAACTTCAGAAATGTCACTAAATCACAGTAAGTAAACAATGTTGCATAAGAAATTGGAAAAATGTTAGGAATTTTAAATAGCTGTTTTTACAGAGAGAAAATGGGCAAAAAAAGAAGTTGTGACATGATTTTCTAGTGCACCGGTAAAGAATTGACATTGAGCATACAAATACTGCATTATGAATGCTTTCTTTTAAGATCCCGGCCTTAAATGTTTAGTAAACTGTAGTTGAACAGATGCCAAGAAATTAGGAAACATGGATACATCTAAATCACAAATATTTCCAGATCAAAATACAGACTATATCTGCAGAATCCTTGAAAATTAAATCTTGCCATCTATTAACAGTTCTTTGCAACCCTTTAAAAGGCTGTAGTGTCCTTCAAAGGACTTGTATCCTTGGATACTTCCTACTTCCTTTTCATTTGTTATATTCTGTTCTTCTGGACACCTCAAAGCACCTTATGAATAATGAATCAAGCTTTGCAAAAAGTTCTATCTTGCATAGACAGTATTGCAAATAATGTGCCAGGGAGTAAAGTGAAACATAAAGAGAATGAACGCTGTACCTACTGTTCCAAGAGGTAGAAAAAAGGGAAATGAAAAATTAGGAATAGAAGCATGACCACATGACTACTAACATTCTTTAGCTATCTCTTAAATGATCAAATAAGTAGCACTAACTCCCCCTCAACAAAAACAGCCCTGTATGAATAACATTTGCGATGTACACATTCACATGCCAATCCATATTTTGATGTGTAAATTTACCTGGAAAAGTAAATTAATATGCAAGCATTCATTTAAATTCTTAAATGCGGTCATGTTCATTTTGCTTATTAGTTACTCAAACCTGTGCATGAACGGATTGATCTGAGACAATCAGTTGTGTGTTTCGAAGTGTTTCTAATCTTAGTCTTCTGAAGCAAGGGCTGAAACTGCAACATAAGGTCTGGGTACAAGCAGTTATTCTGATTGGTTTTGAAAAAAAATAAATCTCAGAACTTTTCTTTCAAGCATTCTATGGACTGGAAGATAACATGTTTTAAAATAACCTGACCGTTTCTGTCTTTTTTTTTTTTTTTTTAATCCTATGGGGCATCACTGCTGTTTAATGATGAAAATCTTTTAAATGCTTATGGATACTTCTGTGATTTTCTTAAGCATATAATAATTATAGACGGGCTATGACAAAATATCCATTCTCATTTTTTGAGTAAATAACAGTCCTTAGTGAGGCTTTTGCATATATATTGCAGGGCCCTGTCTAAAACAGTTGGATTTTTTCAGTTATTGACGGAGACATTTTTCAAGGGCTACAACCAATAGGATAAGCACCTATTCAATGATAAGTACATTAGGTCCTGGATTTTTTAAATTGAAGATTTTCCTAATTCAGGCACCATCTCTGTTACTTTGCTCTGAGACTTTTGTATTGTGAAAGTAGTGCCAAGCAGCCCTCTTAAAATGTTTTATTTGCATTTCAATCAAAACCACTGTTCTTTATCCTGGAAGTTTATGCTGGTTCTAATATAAAAGAGGGAACAAGTTGACACTTACCTTCTTTGTGCTGCGTGGCTCATGGTCAAAGAGACAAGGTATGAAGCTAGAAGCCAACACTGCTCCGCTCCATGGATTTTTCTAACATTCAAAGTTTCTTTTGGTCCTTTGCATGCACGCAGCTAACATAGGATTTTCTGTACTGCACCCCGCTTGGGATTTGGCATTGTGTTTGTCAACTTAGACACAAAGCAAAGAGCTAAATCCTCAGAGCCCCCAGCTAGGAGGGAGTTGTGCATGTGTCGCTGCAAGCAGGAGCCAGCAAGCCCTTTCCCATATCTTACTGTGCCATGTTTATGAAAGGAAAATAAATAAATAAATGAATCAGTCTCCAGTTAGTGTAGAAACACCGTGGGAACTGATTCGGCACAGTTATTGGAGTTTATGCCATTAAGTTTAAAAGGTGCAGACATGGGCCCTAATATTGTTTAAGGTATCCGAGGCTTTGGGTTTTTAACCCCTCTGTATCCCAAAAGAAGTTTAAAATTGCAAAATCCTGTTTTCATACTGACTTTCAGAGTATCATTAAAAGCTACTGTTTTGAACAGAGAAAATTAGGCCCACTTCTATTAGAAAGCTCTTGATCTTCCTTTTGTATCCTCTATTTCTACCCTGATAGGTCAAAAAGATATAAGTCTTACACTTGTCACAGCTGCTAGATTGCATATTGCCATTTCTGGGCTTCAGGCCAGTGTAAATTTCAAAGTAAAGGGAAAAGTGAATAATTTTCAGGCAGCATGGATGGTATGGTCCTTCTTTTGTTTGCTCTCTAATTTTATTAATTCATGGCTGTTTAAGTTATACACATGCCTGTTATTAGTCGAAGAAATTCTGGTAGACTTAAAGATGGAAAGTGTATGTTATACAATTCAGTTTGTCCTTTGGCAGTGACTCCTGGTTCAAGGAATACATAGTACATTAATTAATATCTCTACACACTAAACTGACTTAAACACCTTCTCCCCCCCAAAACTGGTTTTGTTGTACAGTTGCATTTATTTCCTGCATTGCCCAACCTATGCCAATAGCCCTTAAATTTCCTCTCTGCTTTCTTTACCTAAAGGAAGACAGAAGATATTAATGTTTTCTGCTCTTCTACCACTTGTATTACTCAAATGCATTCTGTCTCCTATTTTTATTTAGCTTTTTTACTAGATAAGTATTTTTTTCTGCCAAATTTGACTTAATCAAATAATTAAAATTTTGATTTAATAATTTCCAAAGAAATATTTGTGTGAGTGTGTGTGCACGTCTACACGTGCTTTTGTTATAGTTTGTTAGATAGATGGGGACATCCAAGACAGTTCATTTTATCACTCTCTTCTTCCAGTTGTGCGTAATTTTTGAAACATAACAAAGTGAACTTTTATTTCCCTCAAGATTATTGTATGAAAAAATTTGGATACCTGACTTTCAACCCTAATATCTTATAATTGGAAAAAAAAAATCACAATTTATACGCATTTATAGAGATTTTAATGTGGGGGGTGGGAGGAGGGTTTTGCCAACTAGTAGATATCTGAAAGCTGGAATTCCACATCAGCTTAGCCTTAATAGCTCTTGTTTTGGATAAAGCTGGTATTGACTAGACAATTGGTATTATTTAAAATTCTCATCTATTTCAATTACATTTTTCTGTAAAATATTTACTGTTCACTCTGAATATTCTATTCCTATATTCTATTAGTGTTTTTCCTGTATTTTGGCTAGGATAGAGTTGATTTCCACAAGAAACTGTGTGAGGATGCAACCAGGACAGCTGACCCAAACTAGCCCAAGAGATATTCCATACTACATGATGTCATGCTTAGCATATAAAGAGGGCTGGCAGGGAGGAGGGGTTGCTGCTCAGGATGGGCTGGGCCTCAGGTAGGGTGGGCAAACTGCATTGTGTATCATTGACTTGGCATGTTCTGTTCTAAGTTCTGTTGCTATTTCCTTCTCCCTTTGCTGTCCCAGTAAAATGTGTTTATCCCAACCCACCAGTTTTAACTTTTTCTTCTGACGCTCCTCCCCATCCCTGTGGGAGAGGAGTGATTGAGCAGCTGCATGGTTCTTGGCTGCCGCTGGAGCTAAAGCACAACGTATTTAGATAACCGCAGTCTATGACAGATTCTCCGTCTTTTTGTGTACAACATTACCGAGTTACTGGACCAAGTGCAGTGTAATGAATGTTGTTGCCTTCTTTGCACTTTGGGTCAGGCCCATAGCAAAATGTCTACAACTAAATTTTTGCAAATGTGCGTAGACAACTTTTGTCTTGTTTTGGCAAATAGATCGCTGTGTTCAGTACATTACATTGCTTTTTTTTTTCCTCTGAGATGTAAAATAACGGTCCCATGAGGCAGATTCTTTTTGTTATACTTGTGTGTATATTTATTTTTATGACCGTGTCTCTAAAACACATTTTAGCGTTGCTTTACTGTATTTTTTTCCCTTGAAAAAACATAGGTCTTTACGATCATGTGTATTTTTGTCATCACTTTTTGATAGATGCAGGAACAAGATTCTATATGGGGTCAAGGGATATCAGGCACAAAACTGTACCTGAAATTTGAACCTGAACAGGTTTTGACCTAGAAGAAAATACATGTTAAGCAAGTTCTGATTTTCGATCTGAAATCCAAGTTAATTTTTCTGCTTCCCATAAGTCAAAACATTAATAACTTTCCCTTAACTTTAATTGTTAATTTAATCTTCCTGACAAAAGTTGTAGGGAACCTATAACGTGAAATGATTAAGAAGAATTGGTTGCTGCTGTCTGTTCATTATATAATTTCCTTCTCAAAATCTCTGCATTGTTTGTCTCAAGACACATTTCAGCTATACTTTTGGCAGGTATTTCAACATGAGAAAAATAATTCGTGTTCATTTGCTTAATGTACATACCAAATACTCATTAGATTGCATCACAGCAGGGAAAAGTGGCTTGAGGATCCTCCTCTGTAGCTGTCTTTAAGTGTGAGTAATTCTCATTTCACACATCAGTGTAAGGAAACCAATATCCCTTTTTCTCTGCTGAGACCAGCACCTCTGATGGTGTATTGCAGGTTGCCTGTGCTGGTGCAGAATGTTCTTAGGCAAGTATCGCCCTTTGCTTCCTCTTCCCTTGCAAATGGAAATATTTCACATTGAAATGACACAGCAGCAGAAGGGCAATTTACCAGAGGCACCTGTAAAAAGAAAAAAAAAAAGAAAAAGAAATTGCTTAAAACATAATTACATTTGTATTGTCTCCCTGTATTTCCCTTATTTGGCCACGTAGCCTGAATTTAGTTCGCTTACTGTTTTTATCACAGTTTACATTTAATTTGGCATACACGTTGCCAAGCTAGAAAGGGGATACTGCTCTGATTCTCCTGTGAGCTCAAAGTTTAGTCAAGCCTGTGATGTGGATCTCTTCTGGTTACGTTAGAGAATTCCACTTTCTCCAGTCGGATCATCTAATGGAAAAACTCCATCAGTGCAGAAGATGACTGTGCATTTGACTTGTGCATTTGACTTGCATTTCTAACTTATATTTGCAATAACACCCCAAGGCTTTAGCCACTTATTAATCCTCTGGTTCGTCCTCTTAGACTTTTGTAAACTGGGCTGGTATTCTTCTGAATGCCTTGGATACTGAGGCATGCTCAGGGTTTGTGCTGCTTCCAGGGCAACCAAAGTACATATCATAGCTCTCCAGCTGAGAGATCTGCTGCTGCAAGGAAAGCCCCTTAGTGTCATGAAAACCAATGATGCTTTTCTCAGCTTATTTAATATAGGTGGAAAAACACATGGCAGGAGCATCATGGCTTGCTGGTGGCTCCTAATTAGCACACTTACACTGAGAATGCAGGGTGACAACTAGGCAGGATTGGTGAGTGGCCAGAAGCTCACTGTAGCTTCTTTCAGCTTCTCAGAGCTACACATTCACTTCTGAGTCCCTCCTTTTTCTTGCTTGGATTTATTAATCTATTTAAATTTTTAAAGTCCTGCAACCCTGAGCCATAGTTTCTCTGTATCACTGGTAGTTACAGCCTGTTGTTGGGTATTTCAGCCTGACTAGGATTTGCTGCCTGGGAAAGCACACTTCTCAAACAGTAGGATCAATGCTTAATTTGTCTTTTAACTATCTGAAAGCCTTAAAGATAGAAGAAATCAGACAGATATAGTGTTGTTTATGTGTAATTTTGAGTTTATATAATTCCACATTTTATTTTTTGTATGTGTGTTTGCACACAGGAGTGCACAGATGCACACAAGCATGCATCAGTATTTCTATCTCCTCAAACATGAAAACTAGCTTGGCTTGCAAACCTGTTAAGCCATTAATCCTCAATTTTAGCGGGAGAACCTGATAATCCATGGCAACTTGAAGCATGTGTGTGTACGTATGTCTGTCTGTAATGCTGGCTAGCGTTAGGCCAAGAGAAGGTGTGCTGCCTCCCGTGCCTTTCTGTGCATGTTGAAGGGTGGCCTCCTGGATAGTCAGACATTCCCACCCTAGCAGCTGTTGTCTGGCTATTTCTTGTTCTGAAGAGTGCATCCTCTTACCATTCGTACTTTCATGGCCAGAACGGTAATCTCTCAGAGACTGGTCATTCCATGCTGAGTCCTTCGTTACCTCATTTAATAAACTATGTTTTGCCAGTAATATTTTTTTCCTATTTCTTTTTCAATCAATAAATAGTTCTTGAGAGAACACCACCTAAACTTGAGCCTTCAGTAGCAACTACTTCTCAAGTGTAGGTCTCCTGGCTGTGTAAAGGATTCACCTTAGCCCTCCCCCTACCTCCAAGGAACCTCAAGTTTTTATTCATTAAATTACCATAATTGTGTGTCTTGCAGGTGCAGTATTTTCATGCTAATACTATAATTTTATCCTCTTTTTTGGTGGTTTGTGGAACTAGTTTCAAGACCCTTTGAAGTATTTCCTGGTAGATAAACTGGGACAGTTTTCTTGGTGGTGGTTTGTTGTGGTTTTATGCTAATATCAGGTGACAACTGAACCAGGTTTGGTGTTAAATGTTTGTTCTGGATCAAACCCAATGGGATGTTAGTAGAAGCCTGGTGTTTAAATAACCATTAAGTGATAAGAATCTAAAGGAAGGACTTTCTGGTTGATTATATTTGAGATAACCCTGTACTATTCAGTTTCATTTTTTTGAGACCTGAGTGAATTTGCTTAGTTGATCTTATTGAAAATGTATAAGATTGAGCCTCTTAGATGACTACTTGCCTAGTAAAATTAGGTAATGCTGTTAAATTAATCTGTATTTAAATAAAAAAAAAAAGTGTGATTTTTCAGACTTGGCCCAGGTACAGAGAGATATTTTTATTTAGTATCCAACTGCTTAGAGGGATTATTTAACTCAAATTCAGCAGAGTTAAAATCTTTCATCATAATTCATTACATAATAGGATTACCTTAAAAGAGAGCTAGATGGCACAGTTGGTCAATACAGTAGGATACATTTTTGGAGGTCTAGGCTTAAATCTGACCCTGGGACACAAACACATGATGTTTGTTGGTCTAAATATAAATTCAAGTAGATGTTTGTTTATATTCCATACAACCTGGCATTACTTCATGCAGCTGGCAGCCTGCTCAGTAAAGACCCAAGACTCAACTAGCAGTTTTGGACAGAGGAACACTGGCACAGCTGTTTGGAGAACCTGATTTAGCACGTCTGAACTGTTCTTGGCTTTAGCCGATGGGGGTAGTTTTTCAGTTCCCTGACTGCTAAAATTTGTCAAATTCACACAATAAATTAGAAAACAAAGAACAGTAGTGCCACTGGAATTCAGCTGAGCTACTGTGTCTAGTTGTTATTCCTAATTATAATTGGAATAGAAAAACTGGCTTAAATAAAATCTAGCAATAAACCCCTGTGTTGCTATGTTCAAGTAGTGTAGCTATCTCTCAAAATTAGGAAATATGAAAGAATAAAGTTCCAGTAGTGTCACTAACCTGGGATTCTTGGGTATTACATGCCTGTTCCTTCCCTACTTTCTGTCTCGTGCCTCCACCTTTGCAAAGTAGCAGGAAGTGCTCTGAATGAAGATGAGCGTTTTATGCAGGAGTGCAGATACACATAAGATGTAAGAAAATCATACTTTTGGTTTGTTGTACTCTCTGAAAACTGCAATATGTTAACATGTATTTAATGAAGAAGACAGAAAAGGAAAAGCTTCTCTTTGTATGGTATAATACAGGACAAATTTTTGCTAGGTAGCGTCTTGCTCAGGGTGGCAGAAAGCCTGTTGTCACCTGGCAGTGTCCATATCATTGTGCCTTCCTGCTTCATGCTGTCTGAGCTGGCCTCTCTTTCTGGAGTGTAATTGATGTTGTATAGCTGTGAGGAACTGCCTCTTTTTATTGTTTATTTCTAGCTTTTCCAAAATTTGCCTTGTTTTAAAGTCCCAGTTGAACAGAAGGAACTGCTGTGTGCATCGGTTGCAGAAGAGTCACTTCTGAGGTTTTAGGACATAGTCTGTAGTTACGGTAATCAGTTGGGAGAATCTGTGTAACTTTTTACTAGGTACACTCTAATAATATTTTACTTATCCCTTACTTCATTTACCAGCTCTTTCTGAATTACATGCATATTAAAATAAGGTACCTCATCTGGGATAAAAGTCATATAACTAATGGAGGCATTTTGCATTTCAACAGGAAAAAAAAAAAAAGTGACATTATTATTTCTCATAACTGTTTTCATTTTTCCCTGTTGCCATACAAAAGAAAATTTCAGGGTGGTAACAGAATTAATACAACCAAATTTCAGTGCTTCATGTTGACACTGTGCTGCATCTTCCAGAGGCGGCAGTGGGAACACTGTTTTTAGCAGATGCAGTATTTAATGTCAAACTGACTACAGAAATTTTCCTTCTTTGTGTTATATCAGTTCAAATTTCTTGCCCTTCATTTCTAAAATAAAGGTTGCATTATCATTTCCTACAAGAAGAAATTCTAGTTTACATGTCCTTCCTAAAAACAAAGCAAATTCAAGCTACAAAGGAAGCTCAGATTGTTAATACTTTAGGAAATAAAGTAGAGCAATTTACCTAGTAACAGATCAGATCTGTAACCACTCTGCAGTTTTCAAACACAGTGGGCGAAAGGAATGGAGAAGAGAAAAGGGCTGAAACAGCATATCTGGTTTCTGAGTACCTAAATGCAAAAAAATTTGAAACCTACACCCTCTTTTGCATGGAATAAAAAATATTTACTTTGCTAGAGAAAGAGCAAGAGACTGAGTGTTACTTTAAGGTAAAACCAGTTATCCAAGAGTGTGAGAAACAGTCATCTCCATTCTCAAATCAGAATATGGAGGTCTCCTTTGGTCTGGCCAACCTTCAGCCTGGCTCAGACTCTGTAAAGGACTCACTCTCTCCATGACTTCATGGAGGAGCCCAGAGTCCTGCCCGGTTCTTCCCAGACACCTAGAAATAAAAAGCACCCAAATGCTTCTGACCTGTTTGTAGTGTTTCCTACTGTCTAGTTGAGGAAGTTTTCTTTACATCTGCTAGCTTACATGCTCCTCTTCTGAAATGCTCTCTTCATTAATTTTAAAGTTCTGTTGATGCATATATTGTGGATAAGTCATTAATCCCTAGAAATGTAAACATTTCCACCATGGATGTCTTTTTAAAATATTTGTGTAAGCTCAGGCATGCCACATGTGTTTTTGTAAAGTTTTCCAATTAAGATTCTCTGGCTTGTAATATGTGGATAAGATGATAGAGCCCTTCATCTTGAAGAAGAAAAAAAAAGGAAAAAAGAGAAAAAAATTCTCTAAATGTTAAAATATATACTGCAAAATGAGGGATATGACAAATTTATGGCATATGTATTGGAAAAATTCTATGATTTCTGCTTTATAAAAATCTGAAAATACAAATAAGCTCTAGAATATCATTAGCTTTTACATATTCCACAGTTTCAGATACTGTTCAATAGAAAACTTGGTGCATTGCACAAATCAATTGCTATTACGTATAAAAGGAGGGGTTGAGTCTCTCTTTGAGAAAGCCTCAGCTATTAATATTTCTAATTGGTTTAAGTACAAAATTTGTGCTACCTCTGACAGATCTTTTAGTCTTACTTCTGATGGTTACTGTAAGGCAGGTGAAAAAATAGGAGTGCTTATAAATATATATATATGTTCACATATATAAAAACATATATATGTATATGTATGCATATGTATAAATAAATATCCAGAATGTCATACATTGCATCTGATCTTCCTTTTACTATGTAACCTAATGCAGTGTATCCTATAATGACCTCAGTATGCTCATTATCTGTGCCTAGGTGTCCCTGGAAATCTTGAAATTCTCTAATATCAGTGAGAGTAAATTTATAAAGCAGCATGTTGTCTCAGAAGGACAAACCCCAAGTTGTTCGAAATTCGTCACCATTAGGAAAGGAAACAACAAAGAATTGAGCAGATTGAATTGTTTCTTATTACAAGGCAGTTCAAAGTGAATTTACTTTTCTCATGATTTCCAAACTTGATTTGAATGGCATCAGACATATTCTTGCGATTAGGTTTTTAGAACTAGACCAAATAAAAGTTTTTAGAGCTAGGCCAAGTATTTCAGTTAAAAAAAATATTGTTTTGCCTACCAATGCTGTCCCATTTACAACCTTATAAGGGGAAAAAAAATCTGTATTTAAACAGGACATTCACATTGAAGACTACAAAAGAGTGTACTTTACAAAATGTCTGTAAAATTAAATTCCTATTAAATCTACCAGCTGTAGTTTTACTGGTTATTTTATCAGAAGATAAAGTATGCACTTGAATTTGGATGTTATGAAATACAAATTTAAAATGAAAATGTTACTGGGTTTAGTTCAGGTAATAGAAAACCACTATTCCTTTATGTTTCCTGTAATGTGTTAGAGATCTTTCTTAGTAGGGCTTGGATGTACTCTTTAAGAGAAATATGAGTGGGCACAATCACTCATTGAGATATTCTTATTCAAAAATAGACTGCAAACATACACCTGTATTGTTTTCAGTTAACGTTATCTGTATATTCAGTACAGGCATGCATTTTTCTGATTCCATTTTTTACTGACTCCTTGAGAGCATTTGAGAAGTGGTTAAAAAAATCTTTTTCTTTATTACTTTGCAGAGCCACGTGTGTGTGAATTCATGGCCTGACGGATGCTCCTGACCGCTGCTGAATTGAAAACATAAAAGAAAACTCTTTAGGGTGAACATCTTGGAAAGTGTTACATGCAAGGTACAGAACTTCAAACCATAAAAGCACTATTGATGTTCTAAATTTAAATCCACAGAAATCTCAAAATATGAAATGGGTTGCAAAGCAACTTGCTTGTTACTCCAGATTGTACCACAAAGCAATGAAGCATAACCAGATTTGTATTCTGTTTTCTTTACCTGAATACCTCATGTTATAGGGAATGGCACAGCTTTTGGTAGCCATAGAAATCCTATTATTTTCTGTAGCATGAAAATTCTCCCAGGGTGTCTGGAAAAGTACAAACACATGCAAAGAAGGTCATCCTCAAAACTTCATGCATTTAATTTCAGATGAAAGATACAGAAAGAGCAAAAAAAAAAGCAACTCTACCT
>VZTU01035847.1:0-11669 GCA_013400835.1 Zapornia atra | reverse complement strand
CATTTACTAACCTGCCTGCTTTTATACACATTCTCTAAAATACTACATTTCCTTTGTGATATGTAATGCTCTACCAGAGAAGGATTACTACAGTGTAATAAACTAAAACATTAATTATTTCAGTTCAGATTCTAACCCTACATTTGTAATATAAGCCTGTTGAAACATGAATTTAGAATAATTTGATTGAGCACATACTACTGGACACATTACAAAAAGTAATGAAGTGGATTTTTTTGGCATAGTTAATTAGTTTAACATGACTTAAGACACTTACACCACATATTCAGCATTGGAACATAGAGAGCTTTGTCCATTATCAAAAATAATAACAGCCAGCCATATTGCATGATAGACATAACAGTTTGCTCACCCACTGGCATTTGTGAGTATCACACAATAAATTGTGACTTTTAAAAGTTACTGCTCTAATTAAGGCCTTACTGATTTTTCCACTGAAATTCTTTCAATTTCTAACAATCTTCAGCTTTTCTCACTCCTCCTCCTTGCATTTATCATTGCAAAGAAAAAGACTGCAACAGCAATCTGGAATCCCAGACAAGGCCACAAGTTTTGTGCATGTATGCTAACTATCTAAAGAGTAAAAATCAAGTAAACTATGCAAGTGATGCCCATATGGTATCCTCTTCATTTTTGGTAGCTAAAGATCATAAAAGGAACAGATGTTTGTTAATGATATCAGAAGAGTCTGGCAATATGTTCATAATAATAGAGGATTATATTTTTGAAACTGATCTGTGAGTCAACAATGATTTCACATTCAGATTATTAAGGTAAGAGTAATGTGAGGAGGACAGAATACCACAATTAGAAATTGAGATTGTAATTAAAATATTGTTAATCAATATCGTCCTGTTTAGCCTGTTAATGACATATAAAGCTCAGCTCAATTGTATCTACCGAAAATTTTAACAGCACATACTATACAGTCAGTCTCTAAAGTGTACTTCACTAAAGGGAAACTGTTCAAGTTAATATCATTCAAGTCATTTAGATGCATATTTTGCAAATGCTATGAAAAGCGTATGCTTTCCAAACCTTAGCTGGAGCAATTTTTATATCATTAAGCAACTCCACTTTTAGTTGCTGAAACAAATAGCCAAAGTTACACAAGTTGTTTTCAGTATCATCTCATCATTCAATATCAGCAAAATGGCCATCTGACTCTTGGTCTAAATTCAAAACTGATTATAGCTATTTTTATTGTGGTAGATTTTCTCTTTTTTTACTCTTGCTTTAGAAACATATATTACATACTGCTTTTCTATACCTAAATTTATTTTTATTTCTTAAAAAAACACCTTACTGTACTGTAATTCAAAATAACTGTGACTGAGTTTGGTAACAGATCATCTGAAATATTACCAGTTAACTGAAATATTTTGTGACTAATTATTTCCAGTATGCCCGTGCTTTTTCTCAGCAAAGGAATTGAGATGATTTTGAAGTTTGGCAAAAAGTTGGCATGTGTCACTAGTCAACCTTCTGGTTCTTTGGAAATAAAAGTTTTCCAGAATAATGTTGTCAGAAACAATTTTCATTTTAAAGATAATCATGTACTTCATTAAAAGCACCTGAAAATCCTCAGAGTGAAATATAAGTTGAGAAGAAAATCAGGCATACTGCATAAATACAAAACAATTTCCTATACTGCCAAACAGATTTCCAATTCATTGCAAATATATCTATTTTATTGTCCACTATAGGTTTGGAATAAAATGGTCACTTGTCAGGAGGTTACATAGGAAAAGAGTGTAAAGAAGGTCAAATTGTGAATCCAAACCCATAAGTAAAACTTAGCAAGGTATTAGTTGGTGATTGTTGTTTCTTTCATGTTAAGGAAAATGAAACTAATTGAAAATATTATTTTGTTGTGTTTTTTTTTTCTCCCACTGGTGTTAATCATTTTCATGCAGAAAAAATTCTCAGAGGAGAAGGAAGTTTGCCAGTGTAAACTCAAATTGTAAAATGTTAACGTATTGTTCTACATAAAAGCAAGTTATCTTTTTTTCTCAAATAGTGTACACAAAGTTCTGTTATCCATTAAATGAAACAAGCAAAACATCACAGATCAGAGAGGGTTGAGATCAGAGTCAGAACAGGGCACATTTGAGTATTGGCTTCTATTTTGGTGTTATTGACTTAGCGGGTGACAGCAGAAGTAACAGATGGGAAAAACAAGTGGGTCACAAAAATGTCAGAAGAAAAAGCTAACACTAAAAAACATTACCAACATAATTACTATGATATGAATAGGAATTAGATTTATTTTATAGCAGTAAATGAAATAATATGAAAAATTACTAGGTGTTTATAGGACAAGAAAATACATGGAATGGTGCTTGTTACTAATGTCCCGATCCAAGTGAAATCAAAAGGTATTTGACTTTAATTCTGCTCCAATATCCTCCTCTGATAAAAAATACAATCTTAAAGAAATACTGGATTAACAATTATATATTGAAATACTTATATCAGTGGAGGTTATAAGGCATGCCAAAGACTACAGAGTTTCATTTGGTAGGGGTGTTTAAAATGAGTTTTAACTGTCCTCTGAATTAAAAATACAACATCAGTTAAGAAATGTTCAGAACATTTAAGGAACCACAGAAAGTGGTTTTGTCATTTTATTGTATACAATAACTTCCATATAAGCAGGGCATAGTGCAGTTGAAGGATGGATGCTCATTGAGAACACAAGAACGTTTATGCCAAAACATAAATTTAGCCTTGTTTCACACAAACTAACCAGTAGTTTAAGCTTAAAAACTTTTAACACCTTATATGGTATAAGTTTACAAGTGAAATAAAGATACCTTTCTGAAAGTTTGCAATGACATGGAAAAAGAAGAAATAAATTTAAAGAATATTAAAGGATCAGCTCAAAAAACCCCACAAGAACGTCCACAAAACCACCCAAAAAAACCTACCTTTAAGCAATTAAGTGCACATGCACACCGATACACTTAATTGCTTAAAGGCAATAAAATTAGAATAAATTTTTCATAGCCTACTTTGTGTATGAGTAGTCTTTGAGACCACTGAAATTTTCCAAGTTGTATTGTCAGTTTAGGCATAGATAGGCACAGCATGGAGGAAGTTTAGTAGATTAAAAATTTCCTCAAGAGATGTTACAGATATAATCACAACAAATTTTGTGCAGCTGTGCACCAGTTTCACTGTCTGTTTGGAGGTAATGGTTATCTCCTTTCAAGTAGAGTTTAATGCTCTGCTTTGGCTGTAGTTGGGGGCAACATTTCATAAGTCTTAATTTTTTTTTTCTCTAATTAGTTAAATAAACTAACAAGTAATGAAAATGATTGGCACTCCTGACTACCTCATTAATTTGTTCCTACTTTTACTTGTTCCTGACTAATATACCTTGTATGAAATACACTGCCACTCGGTAGGGCTAGGGAAGGAATCTCAAAAAGTATAATATAACTGAAATGAATCATAAAAATTCACAAGAGTGGCCATTTTCAGTATCCTTCATTGTAGATAGAGCCTTGAAGTCTGTAATTTCTCTAAAATTAAATATTCAGAAATATCTTATTTCTATAATCTGATCTGAGCTTTCACAGTCTTTTATATAATTTCTATTAAGTAATGACAAGAAAAGTTTGAATAACACACGACGGATACACAAACTACACATAGAGATGATTCAACTTTATATTGTATTACCTCAGAGAAGAAAATTATAAATCACAAAGTAGTTGAGACTGAAGGGGTTATCTCCTTGTTTATTTTACCATGCACACTCTTCAAATTAATGACCCTGGGTCCTTCAGATGATGTAAATTATCATATCATTACGAACAACATAATTGTCCTGCCACAACTCAAAAAAAACATCAGATTTAGTTTGTCTTTAGATGTTGTCTATAGCCTTATGTGAGAGAAGCATGGAAATTATAATTAATGAGTACTGTGATGCATAAAGAACTTAATCAAGAACAAGTAACTCAATATGATTCAGCATTGCTTCCTAAGGTAATAAAGATATAGGTTATATTTTCACTTAATTCCCTCTTTTTGTAACTTTTAACTGGTATTCTTTCTTCTTCCTTCCATTTCTTTTCCTTTTTAACGTACCTTTGTTATCAACTACACTAGCAAGAGAACAATTTTTGCCTGTATTGGTATCATGGTTTAGCCCCAGCCAGCAATTAAGCATGACACAGCCACTCACTCACTCATTCCCCGCCAGCAGGATGGGGGAGAGAATCAGAAGAGTGACAGAACTTGTGGGTTGAGATACAAACAGTTTAATAGGACACACCAAAAGGATGCTAATAATAATATATATTAATAATACATACATGAAATAAGTGATGAACAGCACAGCTTCTCTCCACTCAAAGTCAATGCTAAGTGAGACCCCTGACTGCTGCACAAGACTGCTAAAGCGCCCTGCCTCTCAACCCACATGCACAAGCAAAGCAAAACAAGGAATTCATCACCACCTTCCATGTGCAGGAAGATATGGAGTCATCACCCTGGAGCTGAAGCTGTGCAAGACCCCATCTGCCCCCCAAGCCCACTCCCAGTTATAAACAGAATATGACATTGTATGATATGGAATATCCCTTTGGACAGCCTGTCCTGGCTGTGTTCTCTCCCAGCTTCTCAGGTGACCCCACCTTCTTGTTGCCAGGCCAGTATGAGAAGCTGAAAAGCCCTTGACTGCTTGGCAACAACTAAAAACATCAGTGTGTTATAAACATTAGTCTCATCCTAAATTACAAATATAGTGCTACATCAGCTACAAGAAAGAAAATTAACTCTATCCCTACTGAAACCAGGACAATTGGCAATTTTCCCTTTCGTTGCTTGCTCAGCAAATATTAACAGAGAGATTTGGGTGCTCTGTCTAACAGATTTTGTATCTGCTATATCTAACAAAGAAGCCTAAAATCCATGATTTGGGTTTCTGAACTCTTATATTGATACAATGCTGTTTCTTTAACCTGGATATTCTATTTCATGTAGTGCTTAGGCAGTGGCACAGAGTAAGGTGCAGTGAAAGTATAAAAAAATCGTATGACAGTACAGATACAGATGACAGCTTTGCAAGGCAGCCTACTAAGGACATGATTAATCTGTGCATAAATTGGAATCACAGCCAATTACGGATTTACTAAATGGAAAGGGAAAAACTAAAGTGCCAGTACTGATGTTCCATTGAGGTATAATAAGCATCCATAGTCAAGGTTACTAACTTAGAAGCTCTGCAGGCCACCTGATCCAGAGTACAGCAGTCAGCCTTGTTCATCTCCAGCAGAGTTCTAAAAATAGTAGCTCATGCATTTACTTTCTACATTCATCCCCCTTTCCTGGATTCACTTTTGTCATTTCAAATACCAAAATAATCAGAAAAAAAATCTGTTTAGATATTTATTTTTTTTTACCAACAATGAATATCGGATTTTTCATAATTACAAGAATCTCCACACTCCGAAAACAATTAGCACTTACCTTTATTTCTTAAGCTTTCCTGATTCTTTTCCTGCTGCAATTAAAAACAGAAAAAAAAAATCTATTATTTACAGAATTATTTACCAGAAAAATAAACACAGATCCAAAAAAACCTCGGTCTAGTTCAACTTCTTAGTCCAAGTTAAAATCACCTATGCTTTCCCTGCCGCAGAAAGATTCCTATATAACCAGCTTTTAAATTTTAAATTAAAACTCACACCCCCACCCTCTCACCCCGCTTCCCCCACCAATGGTAGTGATTAACCACTAAAGTACATTGTCCAGAAAGGCCATCCAACTTTACGTCTATCTTCAGAGATGCTCATAAGTGAGCTGTGCAACTTGATGTAATTCTGAAGTTAGATCTTCTTTAAGTAACTGGTCCAATTAGGTAACCATAGGGGCCACTGCAAATCAAAATTATTCCATGATATGGAGAGTGTTCCAGAGCCTTTTAAGCTCTGGAGCAGCGCTTAACTGTCCTCAGTTTCATCCTGAATGAAGCTTTGCCAAAATCCTCTACTATTTTCCCTGAATTGCCTGCACCACAGTGAACACAGAAAACATTTAATTTTAAAACAAAACAGTCATCTTCTCCTGGTCCAGTCAGCTTCCAGTCTTCTCATTATATTTTTAACATTTTTTTAACATGTGTTTCCTAAAGCATTCCAGTATTCCAAATCATAATTGTCTAGACCTAAGAACATTTTTTAAGTATGTCAGCTCTACAATAGCACCAGCAACACATAACACATATATTGACATACCTCTAAATAACATTTCCCTTCAAAAAAGCACCAGTATGGCACAGCATAAACATGTTTTTTGCTGAGATATCTTTAGTTGAGAAAATTAAGATAAGAGTTAGCCTGAGCTACCTTCCTTGCAAGGCAAACCATTCTATGACTGATCAGTATCACATACTCTGCATAGGGTATGAAACACATAATGGACAATTTAAAGCCTTAACATGGTGAATATTTCTTTCATATTCTAGTTAAAGCAATTAATGTTGTGTATTCCTTATAATTATGAATATACATATTAATTCTCATGAGAAATATGAGAAGAACTGAAATTGTGTCAACCAGTGGGTATGTGTGAACATTTTGCATGTATGAAGTGGGTCACAGCCAGCTTCAGCAGGAATTTAATAGTTTATGAAGTAATAAGCAAATGCTTGTGAGACTAATGACTAGGAATCCACCAAATGTAAGTGGCAGAGAAGGAAAACAGGTACAGTAAAAGTACTGCTAACAGGCGTGATACCTGAGGCCTTTGCATGAGACACAAGGCCTTTGGGTGGCACATGATAACTCCATTATGAGCTGAATATAAGGCAACCTGATACAGTGTTCACTACAGGACAGCAGTAGGGCTTGAAATTCATAGTCAGAAGAGCAATTCTAACACCATGGATCAATTAATTAGTTCCTGAGAGAAGTTATCACATTTTATCCAGGACAAGTTAACTGCTTGTTACCAGGAACTGGAACAACTATTACATCTATCTGGAGGATATTTTATCTTAAAGGTCCCAATATAACTTCTCAGGCTGACCCATTTACTTCTAGTTCAGGTCATAGTATTTGTCTTACCTATGCTTAATTGTAGATCTGCTTTCTTCCCCTGCAAATCTCTGAATCCCTTCCATAACAGTCTGAGAAAACACTTTTTCCATAGGCCGTATACTGTGCTATCAGGATGTTAAATCTCAAATTTTGTAACTATCTAGAGAACAAATTTGATGAAAAAGGTATTCACTTATATCATATTAGATATATTGACTTATTGCCATCAAGCTAACAAAGCAGCACTGCAAAAAATTACTTAAGAAAAACATTTGTTTTGGAGTTATTAACTCAAAAGTTTTAAGTGGCTGAAATTTACCATGTTAGTATTTTGAAATAAAAATTGTTAGTGGAATACTTCATTGAAAATACACAAGCATTTCCAGACTCCAACTTCCTATAATTATACATTATGATAATTTTTCAGAAAACTTTTTACCTTCTGTAATTTTACTTGCACAACAACACTCCTACAAATTTCGGAATAATTATGTCTAAGTGATAATGAAGTTATTGGATTTTTATTTGAGCAACTATTCACTAACTGCATTTTTTTAAGTTATATTACTTGTTTTATGTAATAAAATATTGCAGAAAAATCCATTTGAAAATTAATGATGTATTTATTTAGTAACTTCTTTTTTAAGCAGCATATTTTTAAAATTCTTTACTTTCCATAACACATTATGACAATGTCTTACTAAACAGCCTGATTTTCCTACTTAGTAGCTAAAACCTCATTCATAAGAAATAAATGAATAAAATATACTCTGAAAGAAAAAGATAATGAGGGGGAGGGGGAAGAGAGAGAAAAAAAGAGTAGAAACAAGAGAAGAAAAACAATTCCTAGCAAGTTCATTCACCAACTGACTCTGAATACTGTGAAACTATGACTAAAGCTGACAGCCCTTCTGTTTACTCATTCTGATTTCACTGTCTGACACACAACCTGTTGTTTGATTTGCAAACACTGAAGAATTATTTTCCACTCAAGCAATAACTGCTACTATAGCACGTTCTCTTAATTGAATTTTTAGGTTTATTTTATTTTATTTTATGACTGACAAGTTATTTCTTCAGAAATGCTGAAGTCCATGTGACATCAAAGTCCGAAAGTTTTCAAGTTTTCTTTAGTACCACGCTTGTACATAACTGCAAATGTTCACTGAACATATGCATACCTTCATATCACCTACATGAGAATGAACATAGCAAACAATTTGCTATATAACCTGATATTCAGTGTGAAGTATACACTGAGCTAGTTATCATCAATAACACATGATAAAATATTGGAATTTACTCGAGACAGTAATCTGTCCCCAAAATTTAAAACTTTGATTTAACATGATTGTCGCTCAAAGTGATGCTCTTTGGTTTGTGTACTGAAGTTCTTCAAATATTTGCTGCATTATATGACAGAAAATGGCATTGGGAATAGGTTGAATGCCAAACACTTCCCAACTTCTTTTTCTATTACAAGATACTTTTGTTTAAATTTGTATAAAAATGTAAATTGGATCAAGGGTGAAAAGGGATTTTTTTGTTTTGTTTTGTTTTTTGTTGGTTGGGTTTGGGTTTTTTATTTTTGTTGCAATTCATAAGAGGTACTTTTAACATTCTATAGCCAACTGACAACAAAGACAGTGTGCAGTACGCTTCAGTACTAACACTGGTTTATTCTATCTATATACACTAGCAATTTGTACGGTACCGGTACTGGGTTCATTTAAATATTTCCAGACTATACATAAAAAACTATGGAAAGAAATTAATACATATGTTTTTAATAGTATCCCTTTTGATAGTGTTTTTGCAGTTACCATGCAAATAATTTCAGAACAAGGCTTATTACTACCTTTGAGTAATACAGAAAATAGCATCTGAAATGAATTCTATGCACTCACAAAACTGTTTAAACTCTACCAAGGATATTTAAAACTAATTAAAATAATAAAGCTATAAGCAATAATACAAAAGTATTTTATCATTCACAGGGACATACAAATGCTTAGCTACCATTAACTTAAACAATGAAACCATCTGTGGTGGGTTGACCCTGGCAGGAGGTCAGGTGGCCACCAAAACTGCTCTATCACTCCTCCTCCTCCTCAACTGGGCAGGGGAGAGAAAATACAATGGGTTGAAATAAGGACAGGGAGAGATCATTCAGCAATTAATGCCAAGAGCAAAAAAGACTCAATTTAGAAAAAAATAATCTGATTTATTATCAAGCAGAATAATGACAAATTACACCAAATCTTAAAACACCTTTCCACACAACTCCTTTCTTCCAGGGCTCAACTTCCACCCTTGGTATTTGGCTTGGCTTTCTCACAGAAGCCATACTTTAAGACCTTCCATTCCGTGACACAAAAACCTTGCCACGCAAATCTAAAACATCATCTTCAAACAACTAAAATGTAGTTTCAACTTTTCTCCTTTTCTAAAATAATATGGATAGTGATGCAATTGTTGTTTCCTTCAATGTGATCTTACAAATCTAGGACAATGACTTTTTTGTTTCAAAACAAAGAGGTATGTCAAAACCTGTACCTATCCAGAAAGTATGTTTTTTAATTTCTCCATGATTCTATTAAACCTATTTGTAGGATACTTAAACAAAAGTACTTCTGCCTTTTTTCACTGTAAAATGTACTAGATTGTAAAGCATTTTTCCTAATCAATGGGAATGAAGCTGTTAAAGGTCTTCAAGCACAACAGGAGCAGCTGAAGGAACTGGAGGTGTTTAGCCTGAAGAAGAGGCTGAGGGGAGACTTACTGCTCTCTGCAACTATCTGAAAGAAGGTTGTAGTGATGTGGGTGTCGATCTCTTTTCCCAAGTAACTAGCAATAGGACAAGAGGAAATGGTCTCAAGTTGTGCCAGGGGAGGTTTACATTGGATATCAGGGAAAATGTCTTCACTGAAAGGGTGGTCAGGCATTTGAACAGGCTGCCCAGGGAGGTGATGGAGTCACCATCGCTGGAGGTGTTAAAAAAAACGTGTAGACATGATACTTTAGGAAATGGCTTAGTTAACATGGTAGTATCGACAGACAATTGGACTTGATGATTTTAGATGTCTTTTCCAACCTTAAAGTTTCTATAATGAATGGTATTTCCTGAAATGAAGAATATGGTATAACAGCCTGAATTTACAAATAACACTACAGATCTCATTTTCATGCCACTGATTTTCATGCTAAAGTACAACTGAAGCAATAGTTTAAGTATTGTTTAAATTCTTTGATGTTTCTTTTTAAACTACAGTCAGCATTTGGTTTAGATCTATCCAGTACTTTCTTCTAGTCTTCACAAAGGAAAATTTGTCTTTCTTTTCATCTTGTATCTGACCTCTTTAGAGGTCAGAGAGCTGTCCTTAGGCTTCAACAGGCCTACGTAAACTCAGTGGAGTCTTATTAATGATTCTGTGCTTATTTAAAAAAAAAAAAAAAAGGAATTTAGAACCAAAATGCTGCCAACTTGTGTTAACATTGGGATATTGTAATTTATACGCTCCATGAAGACTTGTTTACTCCCACAAAGCTCACTAGCCTTTTTTTCCCTTCTTTTAGTTGACAATTAGAAGAATAGAATTTTTTTCCAATGAAGCTGCAAAGCCTATAATGTCTACTGCTTACACCACAATAAGTATATCCTAAAGACTTAATCAAAGCATTGATTACCAGATCAGAGTAGCCTTGCAGGAAAGCTATCTTAAAATTCGAACCCTGCAATTAAAGGAGTAGAGAAACACTGAAAATGAATGAGAAATACTTTTCAGGGAGAACAGAACGCCACAACTCAGCAAAGTTAGGAAAAGAAAGAAAACTAGTCATATTAAATTGACAACAGGTTTGGGATTTTTTAATGAAATGTGATCATATTTCAGTGACTCAAAAAAACCCCACCACCAAAACCCCAAAAAAACTCTTCAAGCAAAGAATATGGTAGCTGAAAATATCTTCTATATCCTTTAAAGATCTTAATTTATAAATATCTATATTTTCCTTTATCTCAGCTGAAGGTTTTTGAACAGCTTTGCGTGGCTTAGTTTTCTCAAAAGACTTGAATTTTAATTTTAAGCTCTCATTCAATCTACTATGAAAAAACTTTGCTAGCAGATCATAGACCAGCCTCAGAGGTGTGACATGCCTTGTGCCAGCAAGACACTGGATAGCAGCAAAGTGCATCCAGATAGAAAAAGAAGTCTGTATGCCTCACGTTATTTCAAGATTAACCTGTGATGAGACTGGGTGTAGCATCTCTGAACTGTGAAATTAACCTTCTGCCTAGGGAAAGCCTGCCATAATAATAGATCTTTCAACCAAAAACATGGCGTTAAAAAATATGGAAAAAATTATAGTGAAGATGCATAAAATATTCTTCCTTATTATTAAAAGATAAAGAATATAAATCAAGCCATGACTTATGTTAGTGAGAAAATGTTATAAGCACCTATAAATAGGAAAATTAATTTCAGATGTTCAGGGAAATAGGAATCACTCTTCCTGGTGGAAACAAACAAATCTACCTACCTATCTAAGTTCTCGAATGTGAAGGAGGTAAACTAACAATTACTCATCACAACAGAT
>VZTU01035839.1:0-26319 GCA_013400835.1 Zapornia atra | reverse complement strand
AGAGTTTCACCTGCTGTGTCGAAATACTGTTCTTCAGTGGGAAGAGGATCAACCAGGAAAAAGACTTAAGTGGAACAGCTGTCCCCAGGTTACGCTAGTTGGCATATATTGTATATATGTGTTGGCATATGTTTATTTTTAGTGGCATAACATGTCATTACTCTTGTATTTTTATATAAAGACCTTATCCTTTTCCTATTAGAATTAATGCAATGTAGGAGTTGGTATTACTGAGCCCTTGTTATTCCTTACATTGTTTTCTGGCTGTGTGTGCTTACAAATGCTGCAGGGATGACTAGATTTTATGAAAATACATCACTGAGGACCCAGAAGGCCAATTTCAAATACTGCAGGTGTTATAAATGGAAGTGAGGACAGTAGCTAATTTAAATAACTTTCCATTGCTAAGCTATCTTCTACCCTAAAAGGACTGTAAAGCACATTTTGTCCTAGAATAAATGATGTGTGTGTTTTTTTCTGTGAAGTTAAATTAAAAATCACTTCTTCAGCATAGACCAGAGGGGAGAAAAGTAGACATGTAGGGTATTGCCATCCAAACAAGGTTTTGCTAAATAGACAAACAAACAAAATGGCTTGTCAGTGGTTGATTATGGTCATTCATTTACATTCTTTATGTTAGATACCAACAGTGTTCTCAGAACTGTGCAAAAGTTAGGAGTCAGACAGCATAGGTACTAAAAGGAAGAATGTTTGTGAAATGCTGAAGGGAAAAAAAAATGAATTAGTTCGGTTTTAATAACTGATTCCTATATTTCTTCATTGGAAAATGTCACGTGACATTTTAATGGCTAAAAGTAGTTTATAACCTTTTTGGAAGATGACATTTCTAGTAACTTCATGCCTTCACTTTTCTTGATGAACTGAGTAATGTGACTTTCAGACTGCCATATAAATTTATCTGGATGAGATGATAGCTGTCCAATTTATTCAAGTTGCTACTCAGTATATAGTTTATAAATCATAGTTTCTAACTGCCCCTTCACTGTTCAAAATACATACATAAATATATAAATAAATGCCTAATTTGGTCCATATTTCCTAATAATTTATGCACTCATACTTGTGCAAGAGTGCAATTTGCAGACCAAACTTTTGACGTCAAGCCTGATAGAGCATTGAACCCATGGTCCATGACATAAGAATCAATGGTCCTTGATGTTGGTGGGGAAAAGAAAAGAAAAAAAAAAAAGGATAATGGTATCTGTATTTAGTGTCTCAGTGCTGGGATTGAAACTGGTGTATACCAAATTAGTCTCAATTTAGTTCAACTAAAAATGTTTGTGATGTTAAAGTAAGACTCTCTCAGTCAGGAAAATAGGAAGAAAGAGTTACTTCCTCCCCTGCCCTTCAAAAAGATCCCTCTAATTCTGAATTCCTAAGAAGAGGTATGAGACTAATAGTAAGACTACTAGTACATTGCTAAGTAGAGGTATGACTAATAGTAAGCAATGTACGTGAATTCTATGGTTTTGGTCTGAAGCATTATCTCTCTACTTTTCAATGAACTTCTATGGCTTGTTTCCTGGGAGCTCCATGCCAACATTGTATTAGGATTTATGGCAGTTAATTTTTGCATTTACCATTTTCTTAAGCTACGAGGAGATGCAAGGGTGAAATCAGGTCTCACTGAAATCTCATCCAAGAGTGCATGAACAAATTTCCGCCAAGAGTTTAGGTGAGAACTCTTTATTTCAGGAATGCAAACCAAATGCTTTTTGAGACAGCAAAGTAATCTACCTAAGATGGGAGATATTTTTAATGAGACTTATTCAGTAAACACATCTGGAGGAGAAAGCTTTTATCATGAATTATTAGTACAAGAAAAGCAAAATGTTCATCTTTTAATAAAAAAGTCAGTTGAGTGACGTTCACACACAGTTAAAAGGTAGCTTCCATATTTCTTAATTTTTCACATTTCCAAATCAAATGTAACAGGACTGAAATCTCTTTTAGTGCAGACGTATATTTTGTTTTTATCATAATTTCTCCATCATTTTACTAAATCATAGTCCACATAGGAAAATAACACGTAGACTGAAGGACTGTTCTTTCTATATGATTTTCACATACTGAGTGTACACAGTCACTTATATCACCACAATTTTAAGTACCTATTTCAGTTGATGACTTTGGCCAGATCTTACCTATGAAAAAAATTTACATTTTGCTAAGCATTGACTCCAAACGTGACTGACTCTAAATGCCCTATCTCTGTTGATTGTATAGGGAACCTAAAGAGATCAGTTTTACAATTGAAGGCATCGAGGCCAGTGCCTGAGATCTGAGTAGGAGTAGACGACCTGTGCACAACAGCAACAATGCAATCAGAATTCTCAAAATGGAGATAAAGTTTATAACCATTTTATATCCAACTTAAAAATTCAGTTGGTTGTAAGAAGTCTGCTTAAATATCTGCTTATATCACAGAAGGATTGTAAAACTGTTAGAGGGACTCCATGGGGTTTTGTCTTTTATTTTTCTTTTCCATTTTACTGGACTTCCATTTTATTTCTAGATGAGCAGAGGGGATGTGATACTCTTGATGTTGGTTCCAATATGCTTTGTTGAAAGTTATGGTCTTTCATGGGAAGTGGGTCTCTTTCAAGGTTTACTGAGAGTTTTGGTGGTGGAGATAAAACATGAGTATTTTGGAAATTAATCTTTTTTAAAGTAAAGCATTTGTAGGGAACTGTGTATTTACCAGACTCCCATCAGTGGTGTTGTGTCAGACCCTCTTCTGATTAGCGGTTACAAGAGGAGAGTGGAACTGTACATCCGTGTCATTAAGGCATGACTTGGGAGTGGGCACTTTGCCAGTCTATGCAAAGAAGAAAGCTAATCACTATGACAAATTGGTGTAATTTTCTGAGGTCCACCTCTCAGTTATATTTGTGAAGGAAGATTTTGGTCTACAAGGCAATCCTAGGTGTGGAGCAGCTTCATTTACAGCTGTTCTGTACTGTTCTGCCACACTGTGTCCTGGTTTTCAGCTAAGAGAGAATTAATTTTCACAAGAAGCTGGGAGAGGTGACCCCAAAATATTCAAAGGTGTATTCCATACCATAGGATGTCATACTTAGCATATAAATGGGGCTGGCTGGGGAGGATCAATGGCTTGGGGATGGGCTAGGTGTCCGATTGGATGAGCATATTGCATTGTATAGTCCCAGATGTTTACATTCTCTTATAAGTACTGTTGTTATTGTCCTCTTCCTTTGCTGTCCCAGTAAACTGTCCTTATTCCAACCCATGAGTTTTACCTTTTTCTTCTGATTCTCCTCTCCATCCCACTGGGGGTGGAGCCGTGAGCGAGCGACCATGTGGTGCTCAGCTGGGGCTAAACCATGACACACTGAAACCAAGAGTTCTCTCGGTGTAGCTACTGTTCATGAGAATCAGCTCACACTGTCTTCATAGGTATCTTATGATAGAACCTTCTGAAGGAAATACTTATGCTGTGAAAAGCTGAAATCAAAACTCAATAGCCTTGGTGACTATTCAGTGGCTATTCTTCATTGCAGCACTGGGCACACAAGGGTTCGCCTCTCCTAATGTGTGCACTGTTCAAGACAAAGCTTACTAATTTTATACAGACTAATATTGCATATTCATTATATTTCTAAGAAAAGTCAAGGTTATAAAAATAATTTGAAATAAGTCATTTGTATTGACTCCTTCCAGATAGAGAATGCCCAGTAACACTCTGGTGGTCTTCAGGGATGAAGGCTGGACGTCTTCCTCTTGGTGAACTTTTTACCTCTTTGTAATTTTCTTCATGGTCTACAATCATCACCCTGTTAAAACTAGTTTCAACTTCAAGCAGGATGCACCTAAACAATTACAATATATTACCCTTCCTTTGATTGGTTACTAATTTACAATAGGGTAATGAGAGACAGTATGCTATTCCACAAAATTATGTTAACTCATTACTTCCTTATCTCTAAGGTTGTTCTGCTTCTGCGGTTCAACTATGCAGCTCATTTTTATTAATATAACTCTAAGGTGATATAAAATCACTTAATTTTATGCCAATTTCTTTATCTCAATACCCTTCATAAAACAGTTAAAGTCAATGTAATTGCTGCAGAACTATTTCCATACCATATGCATGTCCTGCCACAGCCTGAAAATATTATTTTTTGGGAAAATCTTACCTGCAAGGTGCCTGACCTAAAAGGAATCATTGGAAAATTGGAGAAATATGCTTCCTACCATTAGAAGGAGGAAGTTTAAGGCTGAGAAGACCTGGGAAAAGTAGGAAAGACAATTTTATTTATTGCTATACTGTATTACCATCCAAATCTGGCCTTGCTGAACAGACATTTGGACAAAGTGTTTGTTAAAAGGAAATAATAATAATATACTGGAATCTTGGTGCAGAGTAGCACTTGCATGGAGCATCAAATTTCCCAAGTAGAATGACTAATGGCTGTCCAGTAGTGATGGGCAGCTTAATCACAAGGGTCCTTAGAGTGAAGCATTCAAAGGAATCAGGAGACGTTCCTCAATCTAATATTTTGCTCTATTATTACAGTCCAGTTGACCATGTTGCTGTGTGACCACCCCAGTGCATGCATAATCCATTGGCATTGATACATCTTAACTACCCATGAAGTGCATCGTAAGGACTATATTTGGAAGACTCTATTTGTTATCATATCTTTAGGAACAGTTTCTATTGACCTTGACAAATGTCTTATCTACACTCAATCTGATACTTCTGCAGTAATGACACTCCACCCAGGATGTTAGCACATTTATGTATACAAATTGAGCTAGCCACAGCTCAGTTCCCAAGTGGAGGACTCTTGTAACCATTCGTCAAAACTTAAATGTGAAGGTTTGATCAGTTTTCAGGTTGGTCCATCAGCTCAAGCTGATCCATTCTCTCACCTATGCAGATAGGGAGTTCTTGAAGCACTCCAGGAATGAAGCGTGCACTGGTTATCCATATGGACACAGCACAAGTACCTAGCTACACCAGAGAAAAAACTTAAAAGCAAACTTTATTTTCATACTTAGAACTCACTTTCAACTTAAGTCTTATACATAGCCACAATCTGAATTTCAGAAGGGTCATATCATCAAAATGAATTCTGCATACAGTTGAGGTGAAATTGGTCATTGGATTCTTTTAGTCATGTAAGTTTGATAAAGAAAAAGGAGCTAACAGGATAGCATCTTGTGAAACACTTGAGAATTAGAAAGTCTGTTAATTGGAAAATAAAAGTATTTATGGACTGATAGTTCTTGTTTCAATAGATGGTAAATAAATGACAAATAAACTCCACCAAAACCCCAAACCAACCAAACAAAAAAACCACCTGGGAATATTTACCAAATAAGTAAATAAAACCTGGGAATACTGATGTGTTTTGAAGATACCAAGTCCAGGAAAAAGAACTACCCAACATATAATTTAGCTCAATAAAATACATTCAACAATGGTAAACAAAGGATTTATTTAATGAGAATCTTCTGACATAAAAATATAAGCCTTTATACTAATTCAAAGATTGCTGCTGGAAATTAGTAGCTTGCTTTCATACAAAACAATTAGAGATGGCAATGTTAATAAAGTGGGGGAAACAGCCCTGGCAGGGAGGCAACCGAGGAGGTAACCAGCTTCCACGTTTCTAATTTATGCAAACCAGCTGTCTCCAGGAAAAGGGGATTAACTGTGAATAGTAATAACAATGATTGTTATATGTTTTTTTCAAGATGAGAAGGCTTAAATTGTTCAAAGCCAGTGAACATGAGAGCATATCAACTGCTCTTAAACTGTGAAGCGGCTCCTCAGGGCTACATCAACACCTACTCAAGAATTAGAGTTACGAAGGTGCCAGATGTGGAACAGCTGTCTTCTGGGATGTTTTTTGATGTTAGCGTAGACATGGACCATGTCTGAAACAGATCCAAAGTACAAATCACATTAACTGTTGTTGCTTTCTGGTTCCATTTCTTTAGGCAGAGAAAAGCTGTACTGTTCTGTAAGGAATATTTATAGTGGTTTTGAATATGGTAGTGTTTTGTTAGAATGCTGTGATTTTCAGAATTTTTAGTTCTATTATGCCTCCTGAGATCAAATTCTTGACCGATTATCTAAAAATTGTCATTTATCTTCATAATTCTGATTTTACTTAACTAAACTTCCAGCAATTCTCAATCTGACTGATATTACTGCATGGTAACTTTTTTTTAATCTGAAGCTATTTTCTGTTCTGAAAGAGATCATGAAGCTGTACCTGAAAAGTTCTGAACAGGTGTAGTGTGCCTGTGAAAAGTAACGTTCTTAGCCTCTGCTCTCACTCATGATTGAAGAATCTGAGGAGAATTAGACCTACTTTAGGTATGCTGCCAAATACTTAGGATCAGAGTATTCTTAAACTGTCTGTACATGCAAAGAACAGTTCTTCTGGTTAAATCCAGAGTATGATACCTGCTGGAAACTAAACTTTTGTATTATTGGTAATATCATGTTTTGTTTGGGTTTTTTTTAAGCTGGGTTGTTTAGGAGTCTTTGAAAACTACATGGAAGTTCTCCTTTAAAAAACTGCATGAAGTAATGAATGCAAGCCATTTTTATGTGTCCTAAAGAGGATAATTTTATTATTTTTTATGTTAGAAAAAAATGTCACATCAAATGATCTTTTTTTCTTTTTGTGAAAACCTATTCTCATTAAATTTTCAGTGATTATGATTCTCAGGTCTAGTATGAACACATCCTATCTGTAAGTAGACTCTCTTTTTCTAATGAAAAATAATACTTAAGTTCAGGCAAACATATCCTGCCTTTTCTTTCATCCCTTCTGCCACTTCCCTTGCACTTCTGCTCCTAGAAATAAATTTTGTTTTGTTTTGTTTTATTTGTTTGGGTGTGTTTGTTGGGTTTTCATTAGCACTCACACAAATAACTGGCAAATTTACTGGAACTAGAAATGCAGAATCAGACCTTGTGATTCATGACTTGTTACTGTGGGTTTTTTTCTTCCCTAATGTTAATTGTAATTATTTAGAGTCCTTTCTGATAGCAAAAAAAAAAAGCTCCTTTAATTTATGCGGAGCTAGCTCAAATTAAGTTCTTAATTAAATTACATCATTTTTTTTCTCACCTTGACTTGTCAGGTAAGAAGCTCAGATTAGAGCTAATCAAGTATATTTTTAAAACAGTTCTGGACATCATTTAAATTTTACTTCAGACTACAGGCTTCAGTACTACATACAACCCAGGGTGAAATCTCCATCATCTGTTCTTTGTCAAAGACTACTATCATCAACTCAAGCTAAAAATAATTAGTACTCATTAAATCAAACAAATTGATTGAACACATGATTTAGTATTCCAAAATGTATTAGAATTATCGAAAACTTAGCTTGTACAGCATTCTACAGGAATTAGAATATTCCAACAGAAAATCATATCCCCAGATCCAGCCAAATCTTTGTTATTCATACAGAACTTAAAATTACCTATTCATATATTAGAAATACATAATATAAGTAAGTTAACTGATTCTTTGTAATTCTTGAAGGCTGCCTCCTTTGAAATATTCAGATCTGACTGGTTATAACATTTTGGGGCTGTTCCATAATATTGGTTTTAAAGTCCCTCCTACCCCCACTGATTACATAAATTAAGGCAACAAGAAATAGTTTAAACTATTTGTCATCAGGTGTGCATACCTGATACTATTTATTGCCTTCAGAAACTTTTGAAACAATAGTGATCACTTAATTAAAACAGATTTTTGCTCTATCATACCTTGTATATACAAAATCACTATCCAATATTCATTATGCTTTCCAAAAAGCAACAGATAATTGACACACAAAGAATGAGCCTGTGAGGATTAAATAAAATAAAACTGTTTACTTAAAGTAATTCAGTGAGATCATTACTATGATAGGAAATTTAATGAATTCAATGAAATATAAATATGCTGTGATGTTTATGCATGTCTTTATTCAGACAGAAAATCATATGAATAATGATCACAGAATCACAGAATCACAGAACATTAGGAGTTGGAAGGGACCTCAAAAGATCATATAGTCCAACCCCCCTGCCAGAGCAGGATCACCTAAATCACACAGTAATGCATCCAGGCAGGTTTTGAATGTCTCCAGAGAAAGAGAAGAGATTAGGAAGTTATTAGGAAGATAAGTTATTAGTTATTAGGAAGATAAGAGACATTATTAGGAATCTTCTCAGAAGAAGCAGTAGCTATTATTTGGTTTGTATATGTCACAACTCCTCTGCAGGTGGATGAGTTAGCCATGGGAGAAACACCTTAGTGGGTGTGACAGAGTGTGTCTGTGTGAACATTGATGCTGTTGGGAGGGAAGAAGCAGAGGTGATAGAGAAGTGAATCTGCAACTGGGAGCACATGCACAGTCAGGCTTCCAAGATGATGAAAAGACAGACGTTTCCTCTGGACCCCGTGAGGATGTTTTTCCCTCCAACCCCAAATGCCACTTGAAGCTGATGGACTGAGATTAGGTTTGGAGTGACCCACAAGATCCATTGGCTATGGTGGATGTATGTGTTCCCAAAGCATTTTATTTTGATCCGCCAATAGATTAAAAAATTGCTGTGCTTAGAAAGGTTTTCTATCTTGTGTTCCTTTTGACATGGTCTCCAGAAAAATAGCAGACAGATTCCTCTCAAGGCTTTGGCTGAATTTAGGTCCTGTCATAAAGTATTTAACTTTTTTTCCAGGATATTGTTTACCCTATTTTCAGATAAAGCCATTGTGAGATAGCCATAAATCACAGGTCCACATTTTCAAAGGTCCTGAATAGCTAAAACCACACATCTGAAAACACTTGCTGGTCATTGATTTGCCAAATTGGAGGTCTGACAAAAAGATTCTGATCTGTGTTCCTTCAGAGAGATCTCTCTTGTGGTCTCTCTCCTTGCAGCTGAAAAGCAAAATTAAGGTACTATTGAAGGTTAAATAAAAGTAATGTCAATAACATCGCCTCCTATAAACAAGAGAGAAATTGTTTCTGCAGAGTGCTTAGGCACTATAATGAACTGTAGGAAAGAAATGCTTAGGTCTTTAAATGAGCTTTGTGAGCACTGGAGTATTAGCTATTAGGAACTGAATTTACCTTAAACTTGTCTTCACCCATCCATGTAGATTCATATCATGAAAGTTAAAAACTCTAGAGCTTAGGGTGGAAAACAGACCCATCCAACCCTCAGAAAACATTTCTCATGAGCTGCCTGTATCTTTCTCTTCACAGGCAGAGAGAACTGTTGTGAAACTCATCAGGGCTAGGGCATTGAGCAGAGTTGAAAGCCCATCTTTCATTTACCTGCTAGGTGAAAGGCATTGCCATCTAACTCAGGGAGACAACTGCTACACCTCCTCTCAACAATTGCCAGGGTTGTAGGAAACAGTAACTTGTTAAAGCTAGAATATCAGAGGGAACTGTGGTTATTCCTTACCCTTTAGAGGAGTATATATGGGGTACGGGCATTTTCATAGGGTCAGAAGTTTGAATTTATTTTGCCTTTTTATTATAGACATGCCACACAAATGCCCTGGACAGGTGCCACGTGGGAAATGTTCCTGTGCTTTTCTCCTTTTGTACCAGTGCAAAAAAAGGACATAACTTAGCACTACACACTTCAACATTCAGTCTTGATCTGTAGCAAGACTACAGCCTTTGGGCTGACCTCAAGGGGAATTCCACACCCCACAGGCAAAACTGTGCTCAGTCTGTGTAATGTCAAAGAAATTAAGTTTATTCAGAACTTTCCTGTGCTGCTAGTAAGTCCTGGTGATTTAAAATAGAATCCCTAAGAGCAGGCATAGGCATAGGCATCCGACACATATTTTCAATTGGGTTGATGGGATGTTGGATGCAGCAAATGAAAATGGTTTCTGCTTTAATACATATTTTTACATGTTCATGTTCCATTGTATCACTTGTTGCAAAAAAGCAATCTTAATCATTATTTGCTTTGTATTCCACAACTATTCTTGGCAGCAACAATATTTATAAATATTTCATTACCTGGGAAGATACTGCATGTTTTCCCCTTACGAGAGCTAGAAAGATAAATACTGTCATTAAAGAAACAGTGCTCAAAGCGAAGGTTTTGCTAAAGAAAAGGAAAGGATATAGGAGGAATTCAGTAACAAGTTAGGTCTAAGCAACCATTTCATGATCAAATTTCAAGGGCCTAATTTTACCCTTGACTACATTGATCTGGACCGGCAAATGGCTACTTTACTCTTTGAGGTGCCAGGGTTTTTAAAGAAATAAACACATCCAACAAAACTTTGCTTATTACCAAGGTTTACATTCTAAATTTAAGCCCCACCTTTTTCTTCTGTTTAAACAATGGCGACTAATGATACAGGTATTATACAAGATACATGTGCTCTTACAAGTCTCAAGAACTTCAAACCAAATAAATACAGGCATGTAAAAAAGATTTGGGAAGAAATTGTATTGAATTGAGCCTTACACATGTTTCTGCGGGTGCTCAAACTGTTTGGTATATTCCCAAAAATTAGCTTGATTGTGTAGTCACTATTTGAACATCAATTGAGAGTATTTGTTAATCCCTGTGTTGAAAGCATCTGCTGCTGCTGCTGCTGCTACAGGCATGATTTAAATTTATTGTTGCTGTAACCAAATACATTTTAATATGCTAAATTTAATATTGTATGTCATTATTCCTGTGTCTTTAAACTTAGATTTTGATTTACACTATCCATATTACTTTCATGAGGAAATTTTATGTTCCGGTGCTCTGTAGAATGTTTTAATTTCTAGTTTAAAGACTTGTTAGCCATTACAGAATGAGAGGCTTTCCTCTGACACCATAGTCTACAAGAAAAAAGATGGTAACTTGCTTCTAAATACTTCTGAATGAGACAAGATTATTATTTTTTTTAGTAGAGGGAATTATAATATATAGATGTCACTGTAGAAGAGCAGTTTTAGTCCATTAGAATCTGAAACTAGTGCTTTTAATTTTTTTGTTTTACCACAGCAAAAGGATGGGTAGAAAATAAATTGCCATAGCCATATATCTTTTTATTAAAAATGTGTCTTAGATTTTCATTTCAGAATACATGGTGGCCCAAAGGAGAAATGTTTTCAAAATACCAGTAATGTAAAATGCTTGCATTATGTTTTATTTAAAAATAGAGACAAAATTGATAGCACAGATACCTTTGCAGTATGTTTACCTGATTCAGTTTTACCTTCTGTTGTATACAATGAGGTCTAGTTGAAAAATCAGATCCACAGTAAACACTTTTTAAACTTGCCTGCAATGTTGAGCTTTAATAAAGCATAATATTCTCTCTAGGATTAGCCAGGAGGTACCTTCCATCATATATAATACAGATCACTCATCAGTAATATTTGGATAGTTTTGCCTCTTCTTGGTTTGATTATGAAACTGTCCAGGTACATATGAAAGCTACAGCCTTAAGAAAAATGGAAATAGAATATGATATGTAAGTAACTCTGCTAAGAAAGTGAGTGCAGGCTTCTTCTCTGCTCACTAGCTGATCTTACAATGCCTCAAAAAGCTTCTAAAGAACTAATGTATTCCCAGAGGTAATAAGAAAAACTTCAGCCCTTCCTTTCTTTGTTCCAATTGCAAAATACCATTCTTAACAGAAGCTTTAAAAAGCATGGTACATACTGAGGCATCCAGAGGAAAAACCCTCTTACATGAAGCAAGAAACCACAAAGAACTGCTCTGTAAGGCTCTGCTTCTTCAAGTGATGGTTAAGAACCTGATCAGGAGTAGTCACATATTCCACCACTGAAGCACAAGCAAAGATTCAATTCTATATCCTGGATCTGGACAACTTCTATTGGCTAGAGACTATAACAAAATAAATTATTTATGGTGTCATTGCATTCACTAAGTACTCAGGTATTCACAAAAAAATCTGCCAATGAAAGCACTTTACATATACACAGATATTGCTCATGGAGGAAGTGCTTTGCATATGGAAAAAGTCTGGAATTAGCATATCTGCAAGACAGGTAAAAGTGACAGGTTGTTTTCCATGAAGCAATAGCACAACTCACACTGGCAAGTCTTTGGAATGCTACAGCAGTATTGATCCAGGAGCCACGTCAAAATCAATCAGATGCTCAGAGGACCATGAAAGAATTGCAAATGTTTAAGCTAACTAAGCACACAGTAAAAAGTTTTATTGAAATAAAAGGTGACAGTTTTCAGCTGCAAACACCTATTATTTTACCTTTGCTAGCTTGAAAAAATTATTATGTGAGTTTAATAGCTCTTTTAAAATACTGAGATCATAACCCAGCTCACTTAGTGTGCTGTTCTCTAATAGTAATGGCAAGTCACACCAGAATAACAAAATGTGCCAAAAAAAGTCTCGTAAACCACTATTTAATTCTATGTTTTCCCTAGTAAAAGAAACTTCTTTTACACTGTTTTAACACTGAAAATCAAGGTGTGAGATCATCGGCTACTTATGCAGATCAACAATATATATGTATATATGTCTGCTCCCCTGTCTCTGATTTACTGTTTGCTCTCCTGGGGTGAATTAAGAGTAGCATCACCAGCAGGTTGAGGGAGGTTATTCTGTCCCTCTACTCCGCCCTGGTGAGGCCACATCTGGAGTCTTGTGTCCAGTTCTGGGCTTCCCAGTTCAAGAAAGACAGGGAACTACTGGAGAGAGACCAGCAAAGTACTGAGGTTGATGAAGGGACTGGAGCATCTCTTGTATGAAGAAAGGCTGAGAGAGCTGGGCCTGTTTAGCCTGTAGAACACTGAGAGGATATCTGATCAACACTTTTAAATACCTAAAGGGTGGGCATCAAGAGGATGGGGCCAGACTCTTTTCAGTCGTGCCCAGTGACAGGACAAGGGGCAATGTGTACAAATTGGAACACAGGAAATTCTACCTGAATATTAAGAAAATAAATATTCACTGTGAGGGTGACAGAGCACCAGGACAGGCTATCCAGAAAGGTTGTGGAGTCTTCTTCTCTGGAGATACTCAAAGCCCACCTGGACATCATCCTATGCAGCCTGCTCTAGCTGATCCTGCTTTCTCTGAATCTCATCCACTCTTATCTTGTTTCATTATGCCAAGCGTAGGCTCAGGCATGTGCCCCATAACATTGTGCAACAGCCTTGCTCCACGTAGTGTTCTGGCATGGACAAGTCGGTCTTCTGTAAGTGCACTTGAGCCCTTTTTTCCACACATATTGGTTCTGATTTTTGCCATGTGGGGATGAATTGCAGATAAGAGGAAGATATTTTGATGTTAGCCCTTTCACACCTGCCTACTCAAATGTGCCTTCTCTATTACAACTTTTAAAGTGAATGATGGATAGTTTTTTTAATACATTTAATCAAATTATTACCTTTGAGATGCAAATTTATAAGAAAATAGAAGCTCTGCTCTGGGTGGTGTATATTACAGATTTTCAGGATCTAAAATTCCAACTGCAGCTTCTTCTGTATCTTAGTATCTTCAGTTCTGTATCTTACTTATAGGCTACCTCAAAGAAAATGTTATGCATAATAATTTCTTGGACATTTTTTAAACTAGACAGTGCCTGATCTATTGTTCTATGCAATTTTCAAAATTAATCTATAAATTATTTTTCTAAGATTTGATTTATCCTTTCACCATGGTGTAAGGTTTCTCTGTAAGTCTTCCTAAGAGCAGGTCTGCAGACCAAGGCCTTACCTGATAGTACAGGGTTATTTCAAAGAAATAATGTGAACTAAAATTCAAAGCCTCAGACAGTGCTGCTCTATTTGTAATTGAATAGTCAGAAGTAAACTTTCATTAAATGTACATTAAGAGAACAGCTTCTGCTGAGAGTGATAGCGAGTTTCTCATAAGCAGGTGTAAACCGAATAAAAGCAAAATGCTGTTAATGGGTGTTTAGAGTACTTAAAGGGATTCATTGTTCAAAATCATCATGGCAGAATTACATTTCCCTTTCAATATATGTTCAAATATAATCTAACATGTGAGAATTGTCTGTTACAATACTTGTCTGAATTATTAAGTGCTGCATGCAGAAATTCATACACAGCAATGCCATTAACAAGAACTGCTCTCCTACCTCATTCCGAGGTATTAACCTTGCTCTGGTTTAACAGCCGAAACACTTCATTCTCTGTTCAATGGGGACATGGGGAACACATTTTAAGCAGCTGGAAATCATTGGGGGCTAGATGGTGACTCATCTGATACAAAATGAAAGCCACCTTCTACCGAAACCTGTTTGTGGAAGCCTGAGCCAGACGATCCTTACACCTTCATGCCTGTAAGGATTCTTACCCAAATTTGGGGTTAGGTGTGTGAGTGCCAGGAACTTTAGCCACGTCTCCACCACTCACTGGTCAGAGTAGCTGTGCAAGCGTGCTAATCCAGTGGCCTTACTTAAAACAGTAATGACCAAATTGGTCTTCTGTGTAACTCAGTATCTATCTGAAACAAATTTCAGCCATGTTTACTAAGGTGACAGAGCTGTTATGAAACAGAAAGATATTACATTAACTGCAAAACCCAGGATGAAAGAAACTGTTTATTAGACCACTATTTGGACAGCTTCTAGAATAGATTCAGGAGCCACGGAAACTAGTTAGAAGTAATCAATTGGTTGAGAGAAATCAACCCAGAGATAGGAAAATAGGATTTAGTGAGACAGTATTACCTTCCTGCCTATCTTATTATGTGACCTTCTCTAATGACTTTGAGGTATTAAGTTATATAAGTGATGCATTAAGCTGTTCCTTGAATGGGGATAACCCAGAAAACAAACCAGAAAAAGCTCACACTTTATTTGATGAAACTATGGGGACAGCTGAAGCACTTTGATCTTCAGTGAGGTCAGTTACGATCTATCTCTAGGTAACCATAACTAGGTTACATGGAAAACAGTATCAAGAAATCCCTGGGAAAAAATGAAAGGACCACCAGGCAATCTTAGGACTTTGGAACAATATTACCCATCCACTTATAAAAACAACCTTGGATGGAAATGTGTATACTGGGAGCTGAAATGTGATGGGTTACAAAAGATCAACATTTTGTATGGTACAAAATCTGTGATCTGACATCACATATCACAATATCTATTTCTCATCCAGGTAGAAAGGCTTGCTATGTTTTCCCTCAGAAGTGCAGTTTTTCCTGTTCAAAGTGCAGATTTTGTGCTTAGAACCACGAGAATATTGTTTGCCCTACTGTGTAAACTAACCAAACTATGAAATGTGCAGTGAACCTGGAGATAAAGCAAGTTTAAAGTGGTGATCAAACTATAGCACTGTTGTTTTATCTTGTAGATACTGTTTATTAAGGATACTGTGTACCTGTTGAAAATCAGTCCCCCTCTGCTCCTGCTAACACCTAACAGAAAGATTAAGCATAAAGCTTTGCCTGAGGATGTTCAAGCTTAGCCATTGCCTTTCCCTGAGAGAGCAAAAATACTAAACTTCAACTCTTACTAAATTATTTTTCTCCATGTCAGCTGACAAACCCATTTCCTTAAACTTCCTCCCTTGGTCTTATTCCCATTCCTGAAATCTCATATTTTCTATTTTAAACATACAGTTTTGCCTTCAAACAGCTGTGACTAACATCTTTATTACAGGACTGAACAAAAAACCAAATCTAAAAGGAGAGAGAAAAACCCTGCAGATCAAACATGTTTGTACCAAGTCTTATCAGCCTTGCCCTCAGGGCCATTTCACACATTTACTGTGTCTCTGCAACAGAGGAAACAGCTCTTGGCAATGACCTTTCCGAATCTGTGGCATATCTGAAATGTGCAGCAGAGCATAGCATTTCTCACCAGTAACCTTTTTTTTTTTTTAGTCTCAAATGGTTCCTTTCACTGTTTTACCCCTCCTGGGCACACCTGGTGCTTCCTCTCTCTCTCACACACACACACTCAGAAAAATACACACACAGAGCCTGTAAGGATTATAAACAAGATTCTGGAAATTCAGAGGCTATTTTCTAACTTGGAAATTTGCAATTAAATACCAGAGATTGTTATTTCCTAGCAAGCTCTTAGTACCTTTTGCACATCTATGAATCTCTGGTCAGCTAGGACACCTTCAGCAGCCGCTCTTCAAGAGATGTCCTCTGATCTACCTGTTCTGGAGACATGTGTGCCTCTACAGTAACAGTGGTACTGAGCATTTTGCTTGTGCTCTGTGACACTGCCTCCAACACTGAGCAAAATATGCACACTCAAGAAAATAACAGAACTTAACAGCCTGGGTAATTGCAAAATTACTTGTAATGGAAATATGTCCCAACAATATATTGTGCCTAAAGAAGTCACTGACTTCTGTTTGGAAAATGTCTAATATGCAGCAGCTTTACTATTACAGTCTAAAAGAGACACAACAGGAATGCTGAAATGAATCTCAAACTCTTAGCAGATATGTAATATAACAAGAAGCTTCTCCAGTTTCATCTGAGATTGCCTCAGGAATAATTAAGTGTGCTACACTGTGATCTACAGCTCTGCCTAAGCCAATTCATTCACTTCAAGTGTGCAAAGATCACGGGCCAGTGAAACTGATGAGTGTAATACTGACATTTATAAGCCATTTAACTTATCTATTACTTTAATGGAAAAAGTTTCACTTACTTCATAATTCATACATGGAAAACAATACTAAATAGTCAGTCTAGGACAAGAGTGGCAAAATATTTCAGGCCTGTTAAGACAGGGCCAATGTGAAAAGACTGTCATCTTACAGCATCCATGACTCTGCCAGCAAGGCTATACTCCCTGACATTTGCACTGCATAGTCCCAAGAGTGCCTTTGGATGCACCTCTGTGATCCATCTGTAAAACCAGTTGGAAGATCTGACCTTTCACCTCACCTTCCAGTCTGGGGCACTGTCTGGTGCACAACTGTTTATTACCCCATGACCTCATGCCCTGCTTGGCACTCTGTAAACCCCCCATGCAGACGTCCCTTCAAAACTGCTGTGGTACTTCTTTCTTTCATATTTTCCTCACCTGTTTGTGCACAATAACCTAACCACAGCAATCAAGGGTCTTGCTGAATTTACATATCTTTATATTAATAAGGGAGGGGTGAGACAGAGACAGTAGCATGTCACCTATTGTTTTAGAAAAATGAAGTTAGTCTAGTTATATTTACCCAAAATAAATTACTATTCCTTCAAACCTGACTGGCTGGAATGAACAAATGAGTCCTTTTCATCTAGCGTTGAGCTGGCTTAAGTTTTAATTTTGAAGAGGTTATTTAACCTCACAGTTGAATTAGCAAGTGTTTAGCACACATAGTCTTGAATTTCAAACTCCCTTTGCTATGACAGCAACCTGATCTATGTGTAGTGTTATTTGTTTATAAAAAATGTAATTCCATGGAAGACATATATTTCTCATCAACCAAGTTTTAATGGGATAATGATACAAATTCCAGTTTTGATGTTCAACAGAATTTGGAAATCAGTAAGAGGTTCATATACCAAACAGCCCAGGCATAAAAAATCCATGCAGACTATATCCCCACTTGGGCTGAGCCCAACCTCCTGATCACTCACACCACCAACCTGCTGTCTGGCATCTAAGTTCTGGCTTTGAGGGACCTAGCTGTTACAGAAACAAGGACTGCTGGTTTTCGAGTTGTGTCTCTACTGTCAGTATGGCTGCAACTGCCTCCACGCACTTACTCCTATGACCTTGAGTCTGAAAACACAGTTACCACAGAAGATACAGATGTAGGCCATGTACATAGTAGGAGGAAAGGGATCCCTTTACTAATAAATGTTTTCTCCTTTCTTGTGTGAATGTGTACACCAGTTGTTTTGTGCCCGTCTCTAATATATCATTGATAGAAGCTGTAATTTTTTTCCAGCACAAGAATGTGCTGGAGAAGTGTCAATGCTTGCCAGTGTAGATTTACCAGCAGATTAGAATTTAATTTTACCTCTGTGTGTTGCTTTTCATTAATGCCCATGAAAGTATCAGATCTATGGGGGAGGAAGGCAGATTGAGTACACAACAATGCCAGCTCTGTCATTGCATCTGCATCCTAATAACAGAGAGAACTGTTAGAAAAGGAGCAGACTGTTGTAACAAATGATTGACGTTTTGATGAATTATGAATGTAACACAACCTTCAAATACATAAATGTACTAGTCAAGAGGTTTTTAGCATCAAATGGAATATTAAAGATGAAATTTAGCAATGATACAAACTGCTTTAAATAAAACATGAAAACACCTACTCATATAATCTGATTTTTTATCTTACTAGGCAAATACAACCAATTTAATTTATCTCTAGAAATTATATATCAATCTTACAAAAAACCCCCACTCTAGATAACTTGGAGGTGGATTTTACTGGTACTGTGTGCTCATCAGAGCTTGAGAAAATCACAGTAACCTTTTTCTGTTAAGGAAATGGGGAGAAAAGAGACAGATAATATTGGTTTTATTATTATTATTCTTTCGAGATGGAGAGTTTGTGTTTAAAGACTGAAAAGAAACATTTAAAACGACAAAAATAATCCAATGTAAGCTGAAGATGGGCTAAAAATGGATAACGCAGAGCATGTTGTACTGTGAGGATAGGAAGAAACATCACAAACAGCATGAATGGTTTCTTAAAATGGACTGAAAATTAGGCCTTCTTTCAGCACAATGTAATGAGGTTTTGGTGCTTGCAGAGGTTGGGAAGCACCATGGCTTGAGAGAGCACTCTTTAGACTCTTACCTTACGCCTGTTGAAAACTCAGGGTGTCTGGGGAGAGATGTAATGCCAAGTATGCAAAATAATCCCAGTTCCTCAAATCTAGTAGCATAAAGAGCCTGAAAGACAACAGTACCATGGTCTCACTTTGGCCAAGAGCTGCGTACAACACACAACAACTGCCTGACTGTGGTGACATATGACATGGACCAGCAATTCAAAATTAAATCACATGTGCAAAATTATAGAAAACACACCAATTGATAATTGGTATTTTGATTAAGAGCTGAGAATATTTTGCAGAGGTAAGGATGCATTAAAAGGCAACACAGTCCTGGCAGAGCATAAAACAGTTTAAGAGTTTCCATTGTGTCGTGAAGAGCTATAATTTGCAATTAATTTGTTCTGCTGAAAAACTACAAACATAAAATTGTGTAAAGCATTAAACAACCACAAAGTCCACTTATTTTCACTTTTAAAAAGATCTGGAAGTTTATTTATGATTCATGAACATCTAGCATATAGGAAATGAGTGCAGGAGCAGACACTTTTCAGATAGAAGTATAGAACTATCTCGCAGTAGCCTCAGCATTGCTCAACATTGGTACTAGCAAGGTGGATGTCCCCCCCAACCGCCACCCCACCCTCCCTCACTAGCCCACCTGCATGATGGCCTTAGTTACTGACTTTGTGTCAGTAGCTACTTTGATAATGAATCTGTCCAGATCTAGGAAGATCCTATCTCATGGATGACTTTAGCCTCCTTCATATCTGGTTTGTCCTCAAAGTTTCTGGTTTTGGGAGGTGACAACTCCCCTTCCACAGCATGTCTCTATACCCTCTCTGGTTACTTGTGCTTCCCATTTTGGAGCATACAGTAAACACAAAGATTGGTACTGATTCTCTGTGAGTATAAGCTTGTGGTTGGTGGTTTGGTGTGTTTTCAATTTTTGCGTTTTTTCTGTTGTTTTTATATAATTTGAACACATAGAAGTTAGAAAAGGTCCACATGCAGATATTTGCCATAATAAATGGCAGTTTCATACTTGCCAGAATTTTCCATTTGTAACAGATACTGCAGAGGGCATGTGAGAATGTAGTGGTGAAAAGAAACCACCACTGCTTCTCATTACTTTACGCACATTGGAAAAAGTCCATTTCAATATGGCAATTAAGCTAATATGTCAGTGTGATTTTTCTCTAAACCAAACTCTGTTATTTTGCTGAAATGTAGAAATTTTCACATTTATGACGGTGAATATTTTTCTGTTGTCTCCATCAGAGACAAGAGAGAGGGAATGCAAAGGAATAAGGCAACTTTATGCATCTAAAAAGAAAATAAGCCTGGAAGACATTAAGGGTGTTGTCATATAATAGAAAATTAAACATTATGCTTATGTTTAAGCAGCTGTTTTACTGTTCTGGATAGTAGCAACAAGTTAATAAAAATAAGAAGGAGAAAGAAAGATATGCAGCCATATGGGAATACTGAGGAATATATTTCCCTTGCTAAAGTAAGTAGTGGCTTAAAGACATGGTTTTGCCTCCTTCAGAGGCATATGGGCAGTTAAATACCTAAATACTTACTGAAAATCAGTGGGAAGTGGATACCTTCTTCTAGTGTGTTCCTATAGAAATCTACCATGTTGGAAATGTTTGCTGTTAACAAACAAAACATAGACAAGATTTGCATGTTCAGGCTTTAAACTGCTCCTCTGACCTTCCAAACAAACAAAACCCCCTAGTTTAGGGTTGACTACTGATAAAGGGAGACTTTTGTTGTGGTAGAAATTGGCCTAGTAATTTGCTTATAAAATGTCCTTGTTACAATCCTAATTCTAAGACTTCATGAGGATCCTCATGAAGGACTATTTTGGGGGAGAGGGTATTTTTTCCGTGAGTGTGCAGAAAGAGAGAAACAGGCAGAACTTGTGCTGACTTCTCATTCTTTAAAAAAAAAGGTGTGTCAGAGTGTAGTTTAATTCCCTGTATATCTGAGAACTGTGGAGAAGCCCATCCTTGTGCAGAAAGCTAAATATATGCTCATCTTCCCACTGATTTCACTCCAGCCTGATTAAGATCTAACGATCATTTTATGATATTTATCTTAGGAGATAAATATAAATGTAGGAATATTTTCTTTTTCCTGAGTCAGGGCTAGAAAAGCAGAATCAGAATTTAAGTTAGAAGAGTGCTCCAGAGGTCATCTAGTTGAATTCCCTGCTAAAACCATGTCTCATTAATTCAAGGCCATCCCACACGTATAGTTAAAAAAACCCAATCAAAAAAGCAAGTAAGCAAACCACCTAAAATTTTATTAGAATTTCGCATGCTCTAATGTGTGTCAATTGTCCCATTCCCATGCACCTCCATGGTCTAGCTTCAGCTTCTCTGTATCCTCTGGTCAAGTCTTTTAAACAGCAACAGGCCTCCAATTAGTATTTATTCTCCAGCAAAAATAGGAAGGATGCATTGCTAAGTCATGATCATCATGCCTAATGGGACATCCAGATCCTCCTGTGAGGACCTACTTTCCCAACCATACTGTTGCATGGGGTTATTCTATTGTACTGGGTCTGGCTGGGGTGGAGTTAACTTTCTCATAGCAGCCCCTACGGAGCTGTGTTTTGACTTCCTGGATAAAACAGTGTTGGTAGCACACCAACTGTTTTGGCAGTTGCTGAACCATGCTTGCACAGCATCAAGGGTCTCTCTTCTTCCTACTCTGCACCCTCCTACTCTTCCAAGAATCAGCTGAAGGTGGTCAAGAAACAGGCAAAGGACATATCCAGGGCAACTGACCTGAATTAGCCAAATGGTGATTCTATATTATATAGTATTGTGCTTAGCAATAAAAACTGGGGTAGAGGTTATGTTATTCCCAAAGTGGTTGTTGTTTGAAGACTGGCTGGGCATCAGGCTGCCTGTGGGTGGTGCTGAGAGATTTTCTTTCCTTTGTTTTTTTTCTTTCTTTCACCTATTAAACTGTCATTATGTTGACCCATGAGTTTTCCAGCTTTCCAATTTTGGGCAGCTTGGTCTAGTGGAGGGTGTCCCTGCCCAAGGCAGGGGGATTGGAACTATTTGATCTTTGAAATCCTTTTCAACCCAAACCATTCGATGATTCTATGATTTTATGATTATTCCTATTTTATCCCCTGTCCTGCTGTGGGGTGGGAGTTGAGCAAACAGCTGCGTAAGTACTTGACAGCTGGCTGGAGTCAACCCACTACAATCATCCCAAGCTCACCTTGCACTTGCTATTGGTGAACTTCATGAGGAAGTGCATGAGGCCCATTTCTGTCCAGGCCTCTCTGAATCACATCCCTACCCAGCAGATATATATGGCCGTCAACCCTGATGACTAATTCTAAAACTCAGGTTAAGATAGATTTGTATCATCAACCTTGTTTTTAACAACTTTTTGCAAATAAATTTTTCAAAAAAGATCAATAATTTACTGAAAGGCACATAAAATGTGTCCAGTAAAAGAAAAATGTGGAAGTATCTGAAATCATTGCTGAACAGGTGAGATGATACATAGTTTAACAATAATGAGAGTAACACCTTTGAGGTAATAAACAAATCAATTTTATTAAGGATATAAATTCTTTGCATTAGCCACGTTAAACCAATACCTACAAATGTTGCCTGAAGTCAACATTGAAATAGGTCATTAACATGAAATAGAAATTTTATACATTTAATTATTTTAAAGTTGGGTTTTTTTCAGGCGAGTCACCTCAGTTATAAAGGTATCTGAGAATTACTCCTTACTTAAGCAATAGTGTTAAAGAGTTTAATATCTACGGCAGGTGTGACTTGGACTGATGGTTCCTCTCCAAATACAGGAAGGCAGAAAACTGGCACTCCAAAATTTAAAAAAACTCTTTTTTTGCTTTGAACAGCTAATTGCATCTGGTAGAAAGAAATACATGGAAAAGTTGTTCTTCAAAACCCTTGTTTTTAGCAGGTGGCATGGTGGTTTGAAGAATGTTGTCACCTTAAGAATGTTTTCACTGTAGCATGTGATGGCTGTTTTGATAGAAAATGTTCTCTCTAGTTTTACCACTAATATAATCACTGCTTTGGACCATTCTCTAACAAATGTAACTAAAAACTAATATGGCATGAATTGCAAAATAACCCACATGATAATGGGAAATCCAATGTAGTTTAACTTTTAAAAGAATTTTTGTTTTCTTGAATAATATCGAACAAATTCTGCATGCATTATACACAGCTTCAGGCTCAGAAATGCTGTCCCTTTGCATGTCAGGTTTTCCAGGTTGCAACAGCAATGGCTGGGAGGAAAAAAGGATTGCAGCGTATGAAAAATTAAAGTGATGTTTATTCCGGAACTGTGCTGGAGGCAGTTTTGTCTGGTTTAGAGGATATTAAAAAACATAGTGCCTCCCTAGGTATTAAACCAGCTCTTAAATGTTACCTGTCAAGCTGTAGCCCCTGCTGCCACTTTCTTAGTGGGAGCCTCATTGCCTGTGTTCATGATCCTTTTTCTCCACCCAGAGTTTTTCATCTTGTAACTGGGAGTCAATGTGGCTGTAGAAACCTGTCCAGCGTGCTACAGATAGAGATGATGGCTGAAGTTGATAATTCTGCAGTTTATCTGTAACTGATACCCAAGTAGGCTATGATATAGCTGGCTGGAATACAGATAGTACCTGCTCTGGTCTCGCCTTCTGCTGCATTGAAACTATACCCTCTAGATATAAATTTTTTGGAGCAGTACTATGACTTGCAAGTAAAGGTTAATTGTAAATTATAAATTATTTTGTGTTTAGTGGTAAATGGCAATGATCATTAATGCAAGATATAGAGGTCTATGACTGGTTCAAATACCATCAGAGTTGTGTTTCACTATTATCCACAACTTCCATATGCAAATAATGCAACATGAACACAGCCACCTATCTCTACAGATGAGTGTGAACCCTGCTCTAGTGATGTACCAAAAATATATAAACACTTACCTCACTCATCCCAGAGAAGGGGATTTATTTAGAACCTAGAACAAATTCCCTTTCCTTCTAAACATTGCCAGAGCTTTAACTGAAGCTCTGTTAACTCCAGCTCTGAGCAGATATGAGGCACCTCAAACGGGTACACACACATTTACACATTTCAAACTTGGAACAAATTAAATTTCAGTGAGAGATAAGAGCAGGATTGACTGGGTTCCTTTATGTTATCTATGCTTTACTTACAGATTTGAGATGATTTTGCAGTGTTATAGAAGCTTATCTGTTAAAAGATTAGTGTTCAGACATTACAAGGAAGACGAAGTGAAACTAGGAGCATTTTAACCCTTTTGCTTGTTTTACCAAAATTGGGTTATCTATTTATTTACTTACTTACTGACGGTTGGCTCTTAAGGCTTTTGGAGACCCTATTATATATTTAGCTTCTCTGTAAAAACCTTAGCTGTATAATTTAAGGGTTTTTCTAAGAACATGGACTACCACATGTGATCCTACAACAATCAAGAAATGTTCTCATTTAGAAAGGAATAAAGTGATCTTGAATCAGAGTTCAATCTTTTAGTTATGTTGAAACTTTCAATGTAGAATAGAGCATCCTAAAACAAATTTCTAGATTTGAGAGATGGCATAGTGCATTAATCATCACCAGCCTTTGTAAAATTCCAGAAGAATTCCGTGACAATTCCTACAAGAGAAGAATGTGGTAAGTTCCTTTTATCATTTTGGATCTTTATTCAGCACTTCTCTTTGGGCTAAGTTGATAAGATAGCAGGCTATTTGCTTTATTCCTCCCACATAAAAGATACAGTGCAAGCTTCAAAGAATTCTCATCTTCTTACATACTGAAGGCATTTACTTTGTCCCTTTTTTCCCACAGTTGTACATACTGTCTCCTTTTCAAAATTTATTTAATTATGCATAGCTTTTAAAGCTTTCAATGTCTATCAATTGATTTTTGTTTCCCTTTCTTTTTAAGTGTACCAATGCTAATAACTTTTCTCTTTATTGCAGCTTTTGAGCTTCTTAGACCATTTGACTATTTACTTTTCCCACCATATTATATCATAAAATATCAAATGAACTCATTCTTTATGATCTTCATTATATCTGAATCTTCTACCAGGACTGTTATTAAATCTCTACCTTCCATTTTCTTCCAGGAGTAGGCTAACACTTTACAGTCACTTTAATTAGAACATGATGTAAATGCATAATTAACTCACTGGCTATATATCCTCCTCAGATCAATGCTATGAAATGCATATTCATGGATAGATGGTCCTGGAAGATAACGATTGGACCTCACAAAACACTGCATTAGGTGAAGGGAGAGTATAGCATCTCAAAAGGCCAGTTTTTTGTGCTGTTATCTGTTCCACTGTGCCTCTAGTAAGGGTCTCTGAAGAATCATTTGAACCTTTCATTCAAGGTGACAGTCTCTTGATATTGGAGGGTAAGGGAGTGACGCTCATGTAAGAAAGCTAGAGAGCAGCATAGTGATTAGCTGACGGCACATTTGTTGTCATACTGCAGCATTCATAGTGGGCCTGATAATTAAAAGATCTCACCCATCTTTGCTTTTCTGTCCAAAATGAAACCAACATGGAAATTAGATTAGGAAGTCCACTTAGTTTTAAATTAGAAAAGTATAATGGCTTGTTTCACATATCCCTCAGTAGGTTACCTCTGTTATCATGGACTTAATTACTTCCCAATATGTGCAGAGGCAATTGGAGGCAAGAATAGAGTGGAAATGTACAAAACTTTATTGCTTCCATGTATTCTTTCCCCAGGGACACATATGCAGATGCCAGTGTGGACTCTGCAGGAGGGAGAAGTTTGGAGAAGACTAGGATATATCACATACCGAGGTGCAAATGCCACTAGAAGTGTGCCATGTGTCATTAGCAGTAATTTCAACAATGGGAGAAGAAACAGAATGAAAACAGTGAGATTCTGCAGTCCGCTGCATGGCTCAACTAGGGAAAAGGAATAGCACTGGAATACTTCAGACATGAGAAAAAAGGAGGAAAAAATTTGACTCAATGTAGACATCTGCAATGTAGGCTAGGAATCTCTCTAAACAGTTACTGTAAGGACAAAGATACTTCAAACATGAATTTCATTTCATGCTGTTGCAGGAGACATAGGTCAGAGGAACTTTACTTTAGGATTGTCAATTTTTCCCAATGGACTATAAAAGTAGTTCAGATGACTAGCTCAGGTAGAGATGATGACTACATTGCAGACATCTAAAGTTGGAAAAGAAAATTCCATTTGCAATGAATAAAATGTGTTATAATGGAGTTACATGGACTCTTCATGGCTACAACAATTTCTATATTTTCTATAGAGACGTCTTGGTTTTGGCTGGGATAGAGTTAATTTTCTTCCTAGCAGCTGGTATAGCACCATGTTTTGGATTCAGGATGAAAGTAATACTGATGACACACTGATAATTTTAGTTGTTGCCAAGCAGTCAAGGACTTTTCAACTTCTTATACTGTCTTGTCTGCCTTGGCAAGGAGAAAGTGCAGGGCATCCAAGAATCTGGCAGGGGATGCA
>VZTU01035833.1:0-14992 GCA_013400835.1 Zapornia atra | reverse complement strand
CCCTTATCTTAGCTGGTGTACAATCCTAATTAAAAGGCTGACGTAAGGAATTCACACAGGGAAGAGTCTGGAATGGATGTTATGGATGAGATGATAAACTTTATGAGCACAGCTACCTCCCACATAGCTTTTGTGGTTAACTGTTGGAGCTTGAACATTTGTCCTTATGTGGACCGTTTCCCATTTCAGAGGGCTGAAAACATTAAATAAAACATACTTGCCCCTTCTGATAGGTAGTAGCATCTCACTGACCTAATTAATCCATGTGGCTCATTCTTTCATTGAGGTAAGTTTACAGGCAAATCGGTCTCCAGTTCCCTTCTCCTGCTGCTCATTTTTGGTGTGAAAAGGACTGTAGGCAGGACAAAGCCAATGCCTCCACCTCATGAACAATGCAGTTACTAGTTAACACAGCAGAAATATTTGCTTAATTAGTTACATTTTCAGCTTTTAAATGAGAAGCAAAAACAAGCCATGGGTGGTCTGTAACCTCAGAAGGGCAAATATCCCAGGCTGTAAAATCATCCAGTTCAGAATACTGGGTCGGACACAAAAAACCCCACATTTATTGAATCCTAGACCTGAGTTGGGAACAGAAGGGGCATTAAGAGCTTCCAAACTGCAGCCTACCGCCAATTCATTAAGTGTTCGGCATTATTTAATAAAAATGGCTTATGCATCTACTTTAACTGAAACCTTATTTATTCATAAACATTTTTAACTGGAGTGCCTGTTGGGAGTTATTCACACACCAGTTCAGAGACTGTTTCAAATTCTTCCTTCAAGGAAATGCATGCAATTCCCATTGCTGTCTGCCTCACCTAGGCCACAGGTCTGCAAGCAGAGTTTGCTGCCATTAAACCAAGGATCCCAACTGGTTTATAGAGACCAGGACACATTGCTGTTAAGTCTTGATAATGCATTAACATTACAGAAGGGAAAAAAAAAAAAGTAATTTGTGTAGTAACATTTAAGTAATTTTACTGTCCTTATGCCTGAAGCCCAAATTTGAATGGATTTTTTAGAGGAAAAAAAAGCCCCAAACAACAAAAAACCCCTCATTTTTTGGCTATTTTATCAGAGAAGTCAGTCTTCAAGTAGGCGCAAAATCAAATGGTCAGGCTTTCTGCAGAGCTACAGGATGTTTCTTGAAGAAACATGACGACACAACTGAATGCTGCAACAAAGGCTGAGCAGATCTGACGCCATAGCCCACAGTTCTTTGGCTTGCATTAACGTGACAGGAACTGCTTTCAGACTCTGGAAGCAGTGACCAAGCAAGCTAACAATATTTGCTAACAGGCTGCACTGATCCTCAGGCAGCTGTTGCAATGAGATGTTGCAATGGGACATTGCAGGCAGGGAACATCATAATTTTTAGCCCCATCCTGTATAATTATTATGCACCCAAATACTTGTAAGATGATTTCTCAGAACCTCTTTGCCACTCTTATTTTCAATGCTGTTTAGTTAAAAGGTGCTTAAGGAAGCTTTTTTTTCTCCACGAGAACAATTCCTGGAAGAGTCAGAGAAATTCTCACACTTTCCTGCCCACTAACAAGGCACAGGCTCTTCTACCTTCCCCCTTGCCACAGCACAGCTCCCGTGCAGAAACAGCAGCAATTTCTGACCTGGGAAAGACATACCACAACACACTTTTTGCTTTTCTGTGTGATTTCACAGCTGGAGGTGAAGATGCTCAGCAGCACTCTTTGACCTACTACTCCTCCAAGGGCTGCATGGAGCTGCATGGCTCCAGTGTGGCAATTGGACTGCTGCTGCTTTAGGACTTTGCCCTTTCTGTCTTCCTTATCTTTCCTTCTGTCATCTGCTTATTTTCCATTTTTATGGTACTCTTCTTTGGGTAGATAATAATGCCTTTAGGAATAGAGTCGGCAAGAAGCCAGGACAAAATGGCAGTGCTAACAGCTTCTTTTTGAGTTCGGGTCACTGCAAGATAATTTAGACCACAGACCTGGGGCCCCATTTTCCCATGACATGAAGAATCCACACAGAGCAGCACTGAATGCTTCAAATCCAAACCTCCCTGAGTTCATCCTCTTGGGACACAGTGTATAGAAAAGGATTGTATTTCAATACCCTTGGAACAGGACTTGAAATGGACTGTACCACTGACTCTCCTTCCCCAGAGTCTTTTGTTTTCAGGAGCAGAATTCAGCAGAGAAAAATCCACTTCTGTCACTTCCCACCCACTCAGCTGAAGGACCTCTCCCTTCCAAGCTTCCCTTGGAGGACACAGCCTTGCTTTGCATGTGTCCAGGCCAACAATGCTGCTTCTTTCTTCCCATGCTGCCAAAAGAAGCACTGTTAATTAGATGCCCACTACCTACACATCTTCCAGAGAGGAAGGAACTGGGTCTCAGCTTGGCTTTTTATCATTACCCATTAGTTTTTAAAAGGGACTTTTTTCTTAAACCTGAAGGCTGCCTCAAAACGTTTCTCCCATGAACAGGGCAGCAGGACAACCAGTTACAGGAGTACGGAGCATCTCTTTCCCACTGTCTGAAGTGGAGAAATGTAAAATTCATTACAAATTATGAGAAGCAAACCAGACAGTTAAAATTCACACACTGTTCATGAAATAACACAGTCAATGTTTTTGCTGTGCTCAAACCAAGGCTACCCTCTTAAAGAAGTTTCGTTTTCCCACTGGGTTGTGAGGCTGTGAGAAAGCACGTAATGGAGGCTCTCATGAGCTATACATTAAGCATCCATGTAATGCCAGGACACTGGCTGTCTGAAACCAAACCTCCTTCCCCCACAGCCAAGATCTATCCCCTACACCCAGAGCCCCGGGTCCCTACAGCCTCCAGGCAGGAAAGGAAGAGCAGGAAGAAGAGTAGGAGAGGCAGCAGCAGGAAGGTCCCCATGCCACTGACCAGCCCTATCTAAGACTGGGCGGTTTTCGGTGATGGACTGGTTGAATCAAAATAAAAACCTCTGGACCACATGTGGGAACAGGAGATAGGGAGAGGAAAACCTCAGAGCCAGGCTGAAGGTGGTCAAGGACAAGGTGGGAGGGCACCAGGCAGGTGCGCAGCTGCCGTGGGACAGCCAGGAGTGCTGCCAGCACATACATCTGACAGCACAAGCTATGGGGTGCGGAAAGAGAAAAGAGGTCACCTGGCTGCAGCTATGCAAGGAGGCTCCCCAGCAAGCACAGCAAAATCTCCAGTGTGCTGTCACAGGCGTATTTGCTCTCTCAAATGTCCAATTCTCCTTGACCACAACAGGGCTGCTGTCTGCCCGGTGTCTGTCAACGCTGAACTTGCATAGGGTTTGCAGTGGGTCCACACCCTAAGGAACAGCAGAGCATCCCCTGCCTGCCTCTAAACTGCCCCCCCGTAGCACGGCCCATCGCCCAGGGGCTGGATGGACAGAGGGTGTCCTGAACTCTCAGCAGCTTAGCAGTTTTCTCATCTGAGGAAACCTCACACTAGACAAGAAAAGCCACAAAACTGGGGATGACTGGAACTTGAATACTCGCAATCATTCCTCGCCAGCCACAACCAGTGGCAGCACATGGCAGACTCTCAAGGCACATAGCTTGCTAAGTGACACCTGTGCAGGGGAATACAGAGGGAAAAGGGAGGAACAGCACAAATTGCAGTCCCATGCACTGCTCAACATTCATTTAGCAGGTTCTTCAGAGAGCAGCACCTTGAAGTCAGCAGCTGGGGTTTCTTCACTAGCCCAAGGCAAAGAACACCAACAAAAGACTATTTCTGCCAGCCTAGACTTTGAAACTTTCATGGGAAAAATGTAAACCACTCATGTGATTCAACCTTAACATTTTAAGTAAAATACTGAAATGAATAGTGAAACATATTCTGGTTCTAAGCAGCACAGGTTTTGCAAAAACAGCTGAGGTTATGCAATAAACTGAAGGAAAGGTCATTTATTAACACAACATTCAAGCTCATCAGCTTGTGCTTCAAACTAAAGATGACACCTCCACCTGCAAGGGACATAGTGCTTAAAGCAAAGAGAAGAGGTAGGTGCCTAAGTGGAAGCTGGCAAATGAAGGGTTTGGGTTGCTTTCTTGAGTTTTAGGTGTAAAATCCTAGCTCTCGTTACCTACAGCTGAAGAGCAACCAAACTCTCTTCAAGCCTCTTTTCTTCCTAAGTGTATTTGGAAAGGTGACTCCCCATCGTGGTGAAGGCTGACATGGGAAATACTTGTATCAGCATGCAGAAATCCCTGTAAGTACATGCTATACATTTTTGCTTTCACAGAAGACTTTTCTATGAAAACGCTTAACAAACCAGCTTAGCTGTAGCTCAAAAGCAACTCTCAGGCATCCTCCTCCTAGTTTCAAAGAGATTAAAGTAAGACCTACTTTCCCACATCTATCTCTGGTGGACAGTGGCACTCCCCTAAGCTTAAAACAACTTGGACTTTACTGATACTTCAGAACTGTTTAAAATAAACAGCAGTGACAACCTACATGTGTGTAGTTGAGAAATAAGACTACCTTTCTCATTAACATCAAGAAAAATTTTGACAGGCACAATTTAGAGTGTGTAACTTTATGATATCTAATTCTACCAAAAACATTATTGGGAGAAAACAAAAAAGAAAAGTATAGCCTGTTAAAAAAAAGACAAGTGGTTGGTGGGAGAGAGACCTGGCAAACTGCCTTTCCCAAATTTTCCTGTTGATGAACAAGGGGACAATCACAGGACGATTGGACACAGATGGTGATGTACAGAGCTAGTGTACCTAGGCTGAGTCTACTCTATCTGCTTGTGTTAACCAGGAAAAAAAAAACCCAAAGGTGTAAAGGTAATTCTGATAAGGTCTCACTGCTACCTTCTACTTTTGTTTTAGTTAGGAGCATCTTTTTGAAGATACTAAAACCTGAAGTCTTTCATAAGTACTTACATAGTCATCCTCATGCAGACCTTGCTTCTGAACAGAACTTTTCACCTCCAGGGAAAACTTCTCAAACTCAGGCTTCACGGTCCTCAGCAGAGTGATGGTTTGGAGGTATGAGTATGCCTTCTTGGCTTCAACATCATGTTTGTCTCCTCTTCTCCAAGAGCCATTTCCTAAGGAGAAAACATTTCCAACTCCAAATTAGGTGCCATTAGAGGACTGCCTGCCTTTTTCCCCAGAGAATTCACTTCTGCACCTTGGGGAGGTGGCAGAGTACAAGTGAGAACTGAACCTGCTCCAAGATGTGCAGGAAACCAGGCAGGGAGGACTGGCTGGTGGGAAATAAACGTGCAAACAGAAGGACAACTTCAGTCCCATGCTGTGCTTGCTTATTTTTGAAGGGTGGGATGAAGCCTAATCATGAGAAGACATCCTAGAGCAAAAAAACACATACCTCAAACGCAGAGATATTTAACTTAGAACAAGCAAGGGAGGATTTGACCACAAAGTTTTTGTTACACATCACTCCACCAGCAACACTCTTGGACAGTCAGAAAGGCACCAGTAATGTCAATAGTATGATCACCACCCGGAATGGGAGGCAGATGGTGCAGCTACTTCTCCCATAGCTCTCCCAGTGCGGTCAAGGAGAAAACCATGTGTGCAGTGACTGCCAGACCAGCCCTGCTCTTGGTGGAAAAGAAACATTTAGAAATAAAATGGGATCATGTGCCTATGCTGTATTTACACATGTTTTGTGTCACAGCAGGGGACCAATTTAACACAGACCACGAGTAAAGTAACCAGATTTTTAGAAACAGGATAGCTGACTGGTTGTTAATTAGCAAAGGAACCCTTCTGCCTTACAGGGCCTGACCTTAGTAGCCCATGAGGCCTTCATCCAAAACTTCATGAGATCAGTGGAAAAGCCCACATTGCCTTGGACCAAGATTTGTGCTATTCTACATGAATAAGAAATAAAAGAGGGAACAGTGGTAGCTTTAAGCATCTGGATGCCTTTAAATGTATATAGATAATTAAAGCTAGACAGTAATTTTATGTTTTGAGCAACAGCAATACACCCCATCATGGCTAAATGAGCCAAGACAAAAACTACACTAAGGTCTCAAAGGTGACCTGGAGGCACATGGGACCCTGACATGAGAATGTGGTGAGGACCGTGGTGCCATTTGGACTAAGAGAGGCAAGTGGTTTGGGAGCGGAGACGCTAAGAGAGAGAGTCCAGGCATCAGTGATGGTGCTCCTTGCACAGCACCACCAGCTGCAACGCAGACCTGCGAGAGACAATTCACTGACAGGCCGCCTTGGTCTCCCGAAAAGGACTGAATACAGAACTGGAGTTTTGTCCTCCCAGAACACCGGCGCCACTGCTGGGACATCCCCCTGACCCTGCTTTTGTGTTGACAGTAAGTGTAATTGAAGAATTGCTCTTCTTCCTCAGGGAGCACAGGGAAAGGGGCAGGACCTGCACTTTTCCAGAGGACAAGTCTTTCCTCCTGCTGCTTTCTGCAGCTCCTGTCACTCCCAACAAGCACCACCTGAGCCCTTTTACCTCTCTTTTCCACCCCAGGAAAGCCTTATTTACAACAGCACTGCACCAGGTAGGACTGTAACCTTCATAAATACCATGAACCTTTCTGCCTTTCTGATTCTTAATTTTTTTAAATTTTTTTTTTTTTTAAAGTGATTTAAATTCTCTTAGGAAGAAGCTCTAGATACATCTGCCTTGGTTTAGGGATTTCTTTCCCAATACAAAGTTTAATTGGTCAAAATTACTTAAGCCAGGACCCTTTTCATTAGACCTACTGAAAACACCAGAAGGCAACTAACATCCCACCATCTGATTTTGCCCTCAGAGGCAGCACTCCTCCCTTCGCTGCCTGCATGCCTTCCTCACCACCACTTCCAAAAAGAAAGGAAGGTGCAATTGCAAACTAGCATGCCTTGCTAGCTTCCCAAAAGAGGGTACTAACCCTGCCAGAGCCTCAAAGCAGAAAAGCCTCTGCCCCAGCTGGGTACCTGCATTTCAGAAGTGCAGCACTGAACAAGTACAACAGACCCTCAGGTGCAGAGGGCTTTGCTATAGCTTTGCATCTGCAAGTTGAGATGGCTAAAAAGAGTGGGGTGGTGGGGGTAGGGCAGGTATTTCTGGTAGAATGTGAATAAGTTTCTGTCCTGGACACTACACATTTATTTTAAAAAAATCCTGATGCTGGGAGAGCAGGGAAGGTACACTTGCATAACAGCGTTCCTAGAATAATTTATGTATTTAAATTCCTTCATGGATTATTTTGCAGGAGGTCAGTACTTGCCACAGTACTCATGTATAATTATTGCAGCCTTGGCACTTAATATGCCTGCCCTTCTGAAAAATTAAAAATATTCAGAACAGAGGGCAACAAACTGCAATATGGTCATCTGAACCTAAAGGCAATGTCCCAATTTGGCAATCACACCCGCTCTTAGATTTTCTACCTTATAAAAGGTACAAAACATAATGTCTCCAAGTCTCTAGGAATGGGGAATTTTGGGGGAATTTCTCTACATTTCTTAATTATGCTTGCTTTTCACATGTGATGACCATCTGCACAACAGTCAACAGATGCACATTTCACTCTTCATGGGAACCACTTCCCACAAAAAAAAAAAAGAAAAAACCCCAGAAAAATTGCTTTAAAAGAATTATTACTTAGAAATGTCAGGAAATACCACATTCTAACCACACTACATCAGCATACAGGCAGTTTTCATTAATCCTTGGAAAAGCTGCAAGAAGACCGGACTACCTGCAATGCAAAGGAGGATTCTGCTGAGACTCCCATACGACCACACAGGTATGGCCCCATCACAGTGCTGCAGGGAGGTCCCATGCCACCGTGGCAGAGCAGACATAAAAAAGTGCCATCAGCTGGAGGTGAATCACTAGGGACACCATGCCACCACCACCAGCTGGCACACTGGGGTCCCTCTTGGGGATGGGCGCTGACCTTGGGGCTTGCAAGACTGCAATCTGATGCTACCTCCAAGCAAATACCATCCTGGAAAGCAAAGCCACTATGAAATGCAGCAGACCACCTCCTGTGGCTGCTGCTATTACACGAGCATCTCCAGCTCAAGGAGAACTTTAGGTACCATCTGTTCCAGCTAGCTTCAGCACTTCTCAGGTACTTACCCTGAACTCATATCAGCCCAGGCAAGGCAACCAGTTATTTCATTCATCTAATCCATTGCAGACACCTTAAGGGTATGAGATGAATTGCTGCCCAGGGGTGCCTAGTTTTCTCCTGTGACTCCAAAGGGAACTCAGCTCACCTACAGCCTGGTACCCAAAGTCAGATGAATCACTTCTGATACACTGCTACTCAGTGAGATGACATGCAGTAGTGGCACAGTGGTAAAAAGCCGTGGACAGCAGCCAGAGGGGTTATTTGATCAGTTGTTTACAGTACAGTCAAGCCTGCAAAAGCTCCCAGGGTCTACAGAAGGGTCAAAACTTCAGGATTTGTGACCTTCACCTTTTTGCCCTGGTCTTGATTAGGGCTGCAATGCCAACTGGTTTTGCTTATGCCACAAGGGATTAAGTCATTCCAAATTCAACTCAACAAAAAGAAAACCTTGCTTTGAATCACTGGCTTTGATCTTGTTGTGCAACTTTTATCTTTTAGTTATTCAAGTGATTTCCTTATTACCTGGCAGAACTTGGCACATCTTTAGTTAACCTAGAATAAACACGTAGTGGTATCTATATTTCCAAATCTAAACATGTAAAAATACGTTTGTTACAGAGCTTTTCAACAGCACTGTTTACTGTAAAAATAATTTCAGAGGTGGGACAACAAGAAGCTCATGCAAAAGAATTTAACTGATTTTTTTTTAAACAAAATACATTATCTTTGTGACTTCAATTGTTCATGTGTGTCAGGGGGTTTTTTGAGGATTGAAAGAAAAAACCAAACAAACCCAGAATTTTTCCTTCTTTCTCAATTCCCACTTGGTTTTCTGTTTGAAATGAATTTGTTATTGTAGAGGATTAGTTAAAGGCAGCCTGCCGGGGGGGGAGATTATTTTCTCTGCACCTGCCAAAGAGGCTGCTCCTTTCAAAAGCTATGTTGACACTTCAACAAAACCTAGTTCCCAGGTAGGAACTTGCCTCAGCTCCAACCATCCGATGCTGTTTAAAACTCAGCAAACACGTTGCCCCAGTCCTACGAATCTAACTGTGCAGCAGCAGCAGCTGAGGGCAGGCTTAGTGCCTGGCGTGCAGTGCCACTACATGAAATGTAACTGAATGCAAGCATACTTCAAGGAGCACTGAGTTTAATTTACATTTTAAAGGCACATTTTAATTTGAAGAGTCTGATCTTTTTTACTTAGGGGTGAAATCAAGATGCTTTTATCCAACCTACTCTAGTACATCTGGACCCCATCCCACACAGTGTTTTCCCTTCAACACACCACCGCTGAACATATCTTTCAGCTGCAGGTCAAAAGCTACAACAAATTAGACACATGGCTCCCTCAGCACAGAAGTGACTTCTGGAGACCATGGTCCTTCAACCACCAAGGCTCTGGCTGTTGCCTCCATCAGCCATCAGCATGAAACACAGCCCACCGGGGAGCCAGGAATACCCCTGCCCTGAGCCCCGCTGGTTGCAAGGCTGGGAGAGGTGGAAGCAACCCAGAGCTGTGTACGCATGCTGCAGTGTGGGGTACCCACACCTGGCTGCTATAGCCAGTGTCTCTCCTTACACTGACTACATAAAAACCACCTAGAGTGAATTTGGCATCTTGTGATCCACCCAGTGACAGCTATTGCCGCAAGGTCTGTTTTATTTCCTGCAATGCCATCGCCCAAGTGGAAGGCAGCTGTAACAGGGAGAAACAGTGGTGAATTCAGGGACTCTGAGGCGTGCTTTGAGGCTAACAAATCTAAAAATATTACCAGGCCTACAGAAGACTTTACAATATTTTGGGGAAGTAAAAACTTTACCATATGATGAGCTGTTGAAGAGTTCAATATTGAAGAAAGCATAGTCCCCATTGGTCATTCCTTGCCGATGAGCAGCCAGCATGATGTTCCTGATTGTGTCACCGCTGGCACACATGATTACAACTGGTGGAAGAAAATGGAAAATGCGGGTAAGAAGAAGTTTAAGAACATTAGGGAACAGCCTGCTAAGCTTGAGTGCTGCCAGAGACAGTGACCCCAGCTGTCCTCCCAGTGTCGCAACAACCATGACAATGCACATGGCAAACAAAGACAATTTCCCAAACAACGGACAGAGGACAGGTACCAAACACATAGGGATGCTTCCTATTCCCCTTTCTCTTCCAAAAATAATTAAATAGAGCCTCTGTGTGATTCAAGTTTTTTTCAAAAACATGATTCAACCCTTGCAACAGTTCTGGGTTCAAATTTCTTCTATTGCATATATTTGTAGAGTCAACCAAAAACGTAAGCCTCTGTTCTGAGTTCTAAGTGGACATAAAGCAATCTGAAGATGAAGAATTAAGGGGATACAATGGCATTACCATTTTCATTTCTGTTCTGTGGAACAGTTTGGTGTAGATTCATTTTGCCTACACCTCAGCTGTCTAAAAAGTAGGTGTCTGGTCTAGAATTTCTTGCCTCTCTACAGTTAGCACGGAACGGCATCTCTGCAGCTGTGTAGGGACAGTGAATCTCTCCAGAATGGGACCTTCTCTCCACAGAGAATACATAGTAACACCAGGCATGGCCCTTTGAGGGGATGCAGCATGTTCAGAAATGGCGAAAGCAAGTGCTACTGTCTAAAGGTGAAGATTCAAGGTGGTTACAAGATTAACCACCACAGAGCCTCATTTACCACAGGCCAAGAGCTACGGAGGGTCTTGGGTGTTACAATGGGACCTACAAGGCCATAGGTGCACTCCAGGAGGGCACTGTGACCCACACGGCAACAACTGTGTTTGAGGAGTTTCCTCCCCAACCTGCTGCACAGGGGGACTACTCCCCTTATTAACCCCTTTACAAAGCCAAAGCAGAAATGCAGGCGAGGTCTTCAGCTCAGCTCCCACAGCAAGCACGCCAGGCTGTAAATGTACACAGGTTCACAGGGGTACAAAGCTACTGACATCAGAGGGAGCAGCAATGTATTGTACCAGTGCGTGCTTCGGGACTATATCCTACAGCAGAGTTGTAAGAGATCCTCTTGGGACAACGATTCAAAACCAAGGGCACGCACGTTTCCAAGAAGGCCGTCACGCACGGCAGGGCTCACGAGCTACAATCATGTACACAAATATTTTCACCCCAACAATAAAACTGAATCAAAACCACATTCAGCTTTTCTGGGTAGAAGTGTTTGCTATTATAAGAAATGAAAAGGCCAAACAGGCCAAATCTTTTCTCACACAATGAATCTTCTCCCATCACTTTTCTGGTTGGAAGCCATCACAGACAAGCTCCAGACGCGCTGCCGGGGTGAATCACGTTCGGTACATCCCCACGCTTCAGGAGAGTTATACCATACATAGCTCTGTCCTACTGATTACAGCAGAGTAATATAATAATTTCCAGAGCAACAGAGCAAGACATATTTCATGACCATTGTGAAGTATATTAGCATGAAGCTAAAGAAGAAAAAAAATTTTTCTTACAATAAAATTTGGATCAAATCTTTTCCAGATGCACATCAGGAATGAATTTGTCTCACTGTTCCTAATTTCAGTATAGGTGAGAGATTTCCTTTGAAATGTTTCCTTGCTGCCCTCCCAATTCTACCTTAACTTTGCATTTATGATTTGCATCTATCATAAAATCATAATCTGTGGATGGAATCAAAGAAGTTTCCCACAACACCAGCAAAAGATCTTGAGCAAAAGGAAGCAAAAAAAAAAAAGAAATAGGAGATAAGCCCCTACTTTAAAATACATTAAACTGTATTTTCTAAGCCTCTAAAGGAATGTAAGGGAAATAATATTAACTATTTGGATATGGTGTTTAACTCAGCAGGAGAGCAAAGATTACATATTTCAAGATTTTGAAGCAAATTGACTAATGGCATGTCCTTGCAACCTTCCAAAAACATAAATTGTGAGCATTTAATCTGCATCTATACCTTAGTATTGCGAGCATACAAATGCGTACATGCAAACATTTACAAAACATACTCCCTCCTGTACAATAAATGGAGATGACAGTAATTCTATTGCTAATATTCTGAATTTATTGACTAGGATTATTGGCTCATCCTGAAAAAGAAATGCTTCAGTGTTTAATTCCAGCTGAAGGAGCAAGTGTTCCCTTTGCCAGGCACATCCCTGGACTACGTGCTTATGCGGAACGTATTTAAGCACAGCCTTAAGTTTGTGGATGTTGTGGTAAAACTGATCCTATAGCATCCAGTCTGTAGCGCAGCTAACTGAGCCTGCATGGTAGCCTGAAATACTAATGAAACTCATTAAAGCGGTTTGCTTTTGTCATCATACTTTTGCTGTGGCCCCAGGACTCAAGCCTTTGAAGTGGCTCCAGGGACTGAAGAGGCAGCTACTGGCAAAGACAGGTCACGGCTGAGCGTTTCTCCTCCCCGAGAGCTCAGTGCAAACACCCAGCCAGTGGCAATCCAACCCATGGGGGCAGCCACAGCCCCTGGTCCCCACGGGACAGCTGATGGGGCAGCTTCTTTCTCAGACCTGTGAGAGTTTCAAGTAGGCATCCCCCTGTCTGCCTGAAAGCCCACTCCCATTCTGGACAGCTCAAGGAAGCTCCACTGCTCAGGTGGGACCACCACCAGCAGCAATCTCTGGACACAGGGAAGGTGCCAGGGTCAGAGCACCATAGGTGCAACACAGGAACCCTTAAAAACTGGTGAGAAAACTAACCAACCAAAAAAGTTTCCAGGAAGTGCTTTGGGCACTGCCCTGCTGTCCACAAGCCCTGCTGCCCCCTCGATGGGGGACCTCCAAGAAGTCCTCAGGAGAAAGTAAGTCCTCCTCTGGTCAGCTAAGGCACACAGTACATCCTTCATATAATACATGACCTTTACTGGGACAGCCTGAAAGCTGTTGTGAATGGCAGGACCATCCCTGAGCCCCAGAGGAATGCAGCAGCTGAGTCCTGTAGTCAGTCTTTGAAGTCTGAATGGCACAGGTGGAAGCCAAAGGGCCACACTTGCTGCATATTGCAGTAGTGTCATGAGCCAGAGGACAAATGAAGAGGTGAGATGGAGAGAAAGGACCCCAGAGGGCAACGGGAGGGGAAAGACAGAGGGCTACTTTTGTTCAGTCATTTGCAAGTTACAGAATGATGCAGGAGCAAAGGTCTCAGCTCAGCAAAGCATTTAAGCTGAAGCTGACAGTCAAGCCTCTGTCAGCACGGTCTGAAGAGCAGGGTTTGCCTTTAGCCATCAGTCACACTCCCTCAGCACAGCCACAGTTCCTTTTGGCGAATGCTTATCTTTTCCTGCCACAAGCATGCTGCTATGCTCCTAAGCATCAGGAAAGACAACCACAAAAGTTAGGCTGATTAAAGAAGAAAAGCGTCTTTCCCCACACAGGGGTTTCTACTAGCACTTACACATCTCTCTCTCTATCCAGTAGCCTTCCCAGAGCAGCACTCACTGGGAAAGCTTGATTTTAAGCACCTGCTTCAGTGAAGAATAAACTGAAGGGCCACACACTTTTACATCTCAGTTTCCTCACACAGGCTCCTGTGCACGTTAAGGATTTCACAGCAGTGTTACCGACATCAGCAGCACAAGGCTGCTCTGTCCCCACCCTAGGGGCACCCTAACACCAGCTGTGCCGGTCACACAGGGCGTGATCTTTATCAGCCCAGTTCCAATGCTGTTTTGACATTCTGCAGACAGGGATGTAAAACTTGCACAAAGCACCTCGTTCTTCTACACTTCTTTTGGAAAACAGCTAAGGACTTTAAGTTGGTCCCACGGTCCATTCCTGGAACACACCTTTCCTTTTCTTTCGCAGTTAATTTACAGAGGAAGCCTACAGCTGGCAAAAGCCTCTAACAGAAAATGCCTTTTTGATAAGCCCATGTATCCACTCGCTGCTCAGCACGACCTCACTTTAAAACACATCTAACTACGAGCTCCCACATACCAAAGCACTTTCAGCGTTTTACTACTTCACGATGCAAAGCCATTTCATCCAGCCTGGGGGTGACTTTCTAAGATGTTTTACAAGCCATTTATCTCCACGGTGTTTTGCTAACAGTTGGTGGCAATATTACTGCACACACACGGGATTCGCATCCACACATCCCCCGAAATGACCACTTCCCCTAAACCCATTTGTTATTTATGAAGTACTCGACAGGGGTTCCAACAGCAGGAGCAAGGAAAAGGATCCCCATTGGCAAGACACAGCAGGGTGAGAAGAAAACATCTTTGCTTAGACTTTGAACTTACAGAGAGTCACTTCAAAAATCTTGGGAGAATAAGTAACTGGTTTGCAGCTACGCAGATGCAGGTGATTCGGGGTAACCCAGACCGCTGGCAGAACGCTGGCTGATTTCTCGCTCTGACACAAAACCCTCCCAGTGCAGTCCACAAGGGCGAGCCTCCATCCCCACCACAGAGGGCAAACCCCTAACGAACTGTGGGCCAAGCTTTCACTCAGGGCATCCAGTCCCCATCCCATCAGGGGATGCCTGCCTTGGGGATGCCAGCAAAGCACTGGAGTTTCCCCACAGGTGGGGATGCAACCAGACTCCCCCCTCTCCCACTGAGCCTTCCCTCCCTGGTGCTCCCACCACCCCAGCACCCACCTCCTGAGCCCAGCCACCACCAAACACGGTCGGGAAGCCAAACAGGGCACCCAGCTGCCACTCACCCCTCTCGCCGGTCTGGAGGGCGCGGACGACGTCGTCGATGTCGAGGTGCCGGCTGTTCTCGTCGAAGCTGTGCACGGCCATGTGGAAGGCCTCCTCCTGGAAGACCACATGGACGCCTTCCATGGCGAAGTAGCAGCTGCGCTCGGGGTTGCTGTCGCTGTAGAGCAGCGTGGCCCGGCTCCACTGGTGGTAGCGGAAGAGGGCCAGGAGCATCTCACCCATCTTGGCGTAGGCGGGGG
>VZTU01035817.1:0-26858 GCA_013400835.1 Zapornia atra | reverse complement strand
ATTATGCTAAGAACTAAATGGAGATATTGTCCGACAGCATTATCCTGATTTGTAAAGCAATTAAATTTTGTGATATGGTATTATATTTTAATTAAGTTTTGAGATAGATTTTGTATTTTTATACTTTATATTTGATATAAATGTTAAAGTGGGTTTTTTAAATATTTCTAGGAAAAAGATATGTATACACTCTCCCTCAAAAATTATTCCATAGATGGGTAGTATCCACTAATCTAGAAAGTTTCTTACAAACCATTTCATGAACTCCAGTGATCTGCAACTGGAAATGGCAATATCAGTTTATTCTTTGTAGCCCCAGTACTATTACAGTCTAAAATTACTGTCAGTTTTTTCCTTGTATTCCAGTTTGATTACTAGAGAAAAAAATAATAATTTTGTTTTTATGTGTTTGCTCCCATTATTTCTTTGAAAGAGGCATCTATTTATGGAGATGTCTTTAATGAATGTCCTGACAGAATAAAGTTAGTTAAAGACAAAAGAACAATTTTTAATTAGATAAACTATTGCTATTCCCCAGACAAAGCAAACAAGAGGTATACGACATTTTAGGAAGAAAAGTAAACACTAGAAACTAAGCATCCAAATAAACAGTAGCCTTTATCAGTAATGTCGATTGCCTGGTTATAAGGAAGACCATACTAATATAATCACTTCTGATCTAAAGTAAGTTATTCCGTGAAACATAGCAAGGCAAAAATACATGTCTATACTAATCCGTAGTCTTCAGAAAGATTGCAGTTCCGTTGTTAAAAGGAGTGTGCTCTCTCAGTGTTTTCCTGCATCTTTAAACACATTTCTTCCATGCTTTTTCATCTCTTTCTGAGCTCTAATGCATCTTCCGTCCCTGTCTCCTGCCTGCATATCCCACTTGAACTACAACCCGCTACCCTACCCCATTAGCATTCCCATCCCTACTGTCTCATCCTTCCATGGAGAGCCTGGAAAGCTATATTGGAGAGCAGTAAAAGAAAAGGTCCTGAGAGCTCCAGCAGGAGGGGTTCTTTTGATAGCCCCCCCAGCTTTCCTTACCATTTCCCTGCCTTTTGGAAAAATTACCTGCATTGTCTGATTTCATTACCAAGCTAAAATGACAATGGAGTAAATGGTTTAACTATAACTTTGACATTCAGAAAGGGTGTAATTGCATCGTTTTACCTGTTCACCCTTGAAAGGCTATTGAGAGTTCTGTGGTCAAGTGTTATTGAATTGTCACAATAATTGATATTTGAATATGTGATACATAATAACTTCCACAACATCAACCAAAAATAGGCAAATTCAAAGCAACAGCTTCTGTCCTATCTTTAATTCACATCCTCCCCACCTGCCCCCTTTTCGATGAATGCTATGTGATCACTTTCAGTTTCACGGTATGTTGGCTCACATCTGAAACAGAGCTTTTGTAAACAGGATTGGGAAGAGACAAAGACTGGCAATGTTGAACAGAACATCTTATTTTAGTATTTTTTTGTTGTTGGGGTTTATTGTTCATACAATAGAGTGGTCCCAAACTCAACCTAAAAACTGTTACCCCATTTTCCAGTATCTCTTGTAACCCCTTCCTTCATAGGGGTTATTTTGTATATTTTTATTTCACTTGCCTAGTGGAAACCCTTTCTTCAGTCCAAAACCTTTGAAAATTTGTGGGAAATATTTGCTGCTGAGTACAGTGAGCTTTAAATTATATATTGATAGATTCAGCATATTCAGATGAAAATACTGACTCAGCAAAAACATTAGATATGTTTCTAATTTTCAGCGTGTATCTCATTTGAATACTATTTGTATGATTAAAGCTAAGATCATGATTAAGTATATTAATGATTCTGGACAAAAGCAGTAAAGATGATTGTAAGCATTCTGATTTCTAACCCATTCTATATGAGTGATCAGATCTGTGGACTAATCTTGTCCGATCTCATTCACACAAGTAGCCTTTTGACCTCAAGGAATCTGCTGATATGACCAAGATATACAGGCAAGACAACTCTCTAGATGAACAAAACTATCTTACCTTCATATCCTAACTCTGCTGAAAGCAGAAATCCCACATGCCAAATGCCAAAGAGTCAACTGGACAGCTCATGTACCTTCAACTATCTGGATCTCTAGCAAGAGCAAGTCTGCATAGTTACACAGAATTGAATGCAGCTGTGCTGTCTTTCACCTGGCAGTGCATATTTAAATGTATTGAAGAAGTGATAAGATACATTAGGCACCCAGTCTCGGAAACCTTTTGGTTAATTCTTATTATCCAACATGAGTGACGCTGTCAATTACAAGTACTTTCCCAGCTCTTGGTTTAAAGGATTAAAAAAGAATAAGCAAAAGTCCCAGGGGAAGTCCCTGAAGTAAATAATGCTGAAGCAAAATAGCCCCTTTTTAGAAAACAAGTTTTCTCAAATGTCATCTGCATGTAGTAAAAGATGAAGAGAAACAAAGACATTTCAGAAGTTTACTGCAATGAATACACCTTTTTTGTCAGACTGATGCAGCCCTTATTACTTAATGATTGATTTTAAGTATTTTGGTTTTAATCAGTATACAAACCCACCCTTTAGAACCCTTGTTCCAGTGATGTGACCTTTTTATTTTAGACGTATAAAGAAATAACTGTATAAGATGTCACAATATTTGAATTCTGGTCCTTTGATTATAACACTCAATATGAATAGCACCAACTTGTGAAAAGAGCTGTAAGAAAAGCTCGAAAATAAATATCCTCAGAACACTGGGGTTTTTTCTCCCTGTTTTCCTATCACCTACGCATGAAAATAAATGACAGCTTTAGCTTCTGGGTTCTAACAATCATTGTCAAATGTACCAGAAATTTCTCATAATTATATCTTTTTAAAGGATGTACATTTTGTCTAAATTGGGCCATTTCTACGTTAGAATAAATTTAATTCAAGAGGCAAGCTGTACTGAAAATATCAGATGTTTCCAAGATGCATACTCAGATAGTTGTGTATCCTGTGATGTATTTTAGACTGGAAGATGTATTTCAGACTTGAATATTTCAGTGCTCTCTGGCTTGTATTCTCCATTGTGAGACTGAAAGCGCTTCTTAGTTTCACCTTGATTTCATCTCTGTAAGAAGCACCATTTCCTTTCTTGGCAAACATACATTTCCTGGGAAAAAGTGTTGTACAGCCAGCCATGTCCCAGATAGGGACAAGTGGCAGAGTGAGGCTGGAAGACTCCCCAGCATGTAACTGCCACATAGTCTAGATGCTGTCTATAACTGCTTTACTGCACCAGTGATGAAGGCTGTGGGAGTTGGGGCTTAATAGTTTGGAGTAGTCAAAGATAGCTCAGTACTTGTAAAATGTTGGCTTTTAAGGGTGCTCTGTCCTTACCAACTCCCCTCCTCCCTCCCCCCCAAATAATGTTGAAGGTTGTGACAAAAAAGATCAAGAGATAATATATGCATTCTTGAATACATTCTTGGTATGTGTAAATTGCTTATTGCTCACATCCCAAGTGTGACCTTGCATTTTATAGTTTCCTCCTTCCAAAAAATATTAGAATGCTGTGTTTTATAAACCCATGTTACTGCAAGATGACTTACATTGAAGTGATGATGCTTGCAATTGGAAGCAGAGGAACATTCAAACCACCTAATTTTAGACTCCTAACTTTTAGTGTCTGTCCCTAGAATATGTGGGAACCCATCATAGGTGTTTTCTACAATACCTGCCTTTCCTTGCTATGTAAAGAATATATATTCCTAATATATCCACCAAAGTTAGATTTCTGAAGTGACAGCAGCTGCATTGTACAATTGAGCACAAATTTGTTATTGTAATCTCAGTAAGAGCAGATTTACAGTACTGGTGCAGGGTGGGGGTAAAAGACTCCCCTAAAACCCTTCTTCTTTTTCCTGTCTCCTTGTTAAAATTATGAAATAACCATGAATATTGAGACTGTGACCTGCTTCTGTTCAAGTGTTTCCTCATTCCTTGTTTCCATGAAAAACTCAGGGACTAAAATAAATAATTTAAAAACTGAACAGAGGAATTTTCCGTGAAGTTTCTTCAGAACTAATGCAATCTGGTCTCATCTGCACCCCTCCCCACTATGTTGTCGAAGAGGCAAGGAAGCAGAAGTTCCACATAGTGGTCACAGGTGTCTCTTCTCATCTCTTTTATGACCACCAATGAGAAAATGAGGATGCTTTCCTTTAAACTCAAATTCCTTTAATCTCAAACTTCGCGATTCTGATTTATATTTATATTACATAGTTTATAGGAGGTTCTGATACAAAATATGATGTTTTTATGTTTTTGCAGGAAAGCTGGTAAATTCATGATTTCTCTTTTACATTGATGTGCTTTAATTTCAAGATTATTGTAATACTATTATGGTCTGACTAGTGAAAAAGCTTGACAGTCCTGGTGTCTTCATTCATTTGGAGACAATGACATGAGTTTAAATCTTCAGACTATCAGGTCTCAGCTTTCTTCTAAGCCGCTTTGTAAGTGTAAGCTCCCATTTTATTTCAAGGAGAAAATGATACACACAGAGGGAAGGAAGGAACAAAGAAATATAATAAATAGTCTTAGAGAACAGCACTTAGACTTTCCAAAGTCTTCATGTAAGCATGAAGTATTTCTTAGAAAGTGTTTCCCTGCCCTAAGGGAAGGAAGGGAAGGGGGCAGTACGTAGGAGATCCTGTGCTCCAAGCAGCAACTAGTAGTGCTGTTTTTGTGGGACTGGTGTCAGAGCAGTAAAAGTCTCTATTCTGCAGATTGCCAAGCAGGGAGTTAGGAAGCAGGGATGTGTTTTGGTTACATATGTCACCAGGACTGAAGAGACCCTGTGCTTCCTGTTCTGTGGCTCAGCATTCAGATGAAATGTGCAATGGTTTTGACCTGGGATTTGTTGGTGTATAATACAGGTGTTGGGCAAGATGACAAGAATAATTTTCTCCTGCTGACTTTTTGGTTTTGTTTGTGGATTTTTCCTGAAGTTGTCGAATATGCGATCCATTTCCACACGGGAGACTTGAAGAAAGCAGATGCCACTGGTGAGGCCTATCTTTGTATACAAGGAGAAAAGAGTAACTCGGGGAAACGATGGCTTAACTCAAGAAACAGCCTTATCACTTTTGCTAGAGGGCAGGTAAAACAATGAATGTGTATTTTTAATGTAAAATCTTTCATGGATAGAGTATCCAAAATACTGATATTTTCTCTCCCATATAGACATAATTTTCTCTTGTAACTAAAAGGTGATTGTCTCCATGGGTAACATTTTTAAGCATCATCTGCAATTTTCAATAGTGAAACAGTTAGGTTGATGAAGTACTTTTGAGTTGCACTAAATATACTCTAAAAGCTCTATTTTAATGTTCCAGACTTTTAAGGCGAGGGAGGTACCACTGCTTTGTTAAAATACACCTGACTGCTAGAACTGACAACATTTTTGCAGATATCTTGCCTTTGTACCTACTTTAGACCATGACCTTTTCTTGTTAACTTTTCTGAACACTGATGTCAGTGTTCCAAGCTGAGTTTTATTATTTTATCTTTCCAATTCTTCCACCCACTTATTGCTTTTAAACATGGTAAACATATTCTTGCTTTTTGAGGCTTAAATGGCTTTTCCTAGAAGAGTAATTCCTGGAGAATTTATTGGCAAAAGAACAAAGTAACTAAAACAAATTTCAGATCAAAAGGAAGTATCTATTTCAGATCAAAAGGAAATGTCTACCTGATACTTTACTAGACCCTACTGTTTGCTCTGAGTTTAGATATGGAATATATTTTTACTTTTGTTTTGAGGGAATTGTAAAATTGCTACAAAGTACATAGGAATCTTCTTTTCAAGGCGGGCAGGAGGAAGTATTTAATTGTTGCCAGCCAACCCAGTTTACTTTGCTTTCTGATGTAGAAAACTAGGCTAGCAATAGCCTTCATTTATTCTTTACACATGCCTCTGTTTGTTTTATCTGATTTCCTTTTTACTTCTAATGATTCTAGAAGACACAATATTTTTTCATATGAAAGCCAAACTAAATCTTTGTTAGTTGTTCTGTCCTCTGTATTTTCCTTCTCCATTGTGGAAGAGAATATGTGTGCCCAATGTCATTTTCATCAAGAACTGATCAAACTGCTAAGACATCACGGAATAAATCTGAAAATAATAATATAGTAGGGCTCATCTGTCTTTAAGGAGTATATGTAGGAAATTTTATAGATTAATCTTCTTGGTGATATAAATACTAGTTACATATAATATATCTTAAAGATAATACTTTATAGAAACCTGAACAAGAAGACTGCTTGCTAGAATGGATAAGGTATCAGCACAGACTGGAAAAGGGACTGATTCCTGTTTCTTTCAAAAAACTGAACTATTCCAAGTTGGGTTTTTTTTTGTTTCTTTGTTTTAATTCTATATTTTGGAACAGTGTATGTTAATTTTTTAAAAGAATAAAACCCGTAGAGAAAAATACGTCAACAATACAGCTGAGTTCTGTGAATACTCACTCCAGAGAAAATATAGCTCATTGTAAATTCACAATGATTTTTTTATGTATAATCCAGATTTTGTGTCAGTTTTTGAATGGACTTGTTCAGTAGGCTAAGTCCTCCATCTGAAACTATAGCACCCTAGTCATCTTAAAGAAAATATTTTAACTAACAACTGTTTGTGTATTAATTCTCTAACAGTGTTCTTTACTTCAACTTGCCCTCAAATACCTAATTCTCTGTTCTTAGTCTTTGCTCTTTTTTTATGATGGCTCTTGTGATCAATATTGTTCTCACATTTAGCATGAATTTTTGTATGTCACTGTGCTTGGCAGCAACTCTGGGAACAATTTTATTGTTTGTTTTCAAAACCCCAAATAGATCCCAAAATTTTGTCTTCAGATTGCATTCTCACCTCAGCCTTTCCAAGACAACTGCTTCTGTCTACAACAGGATAGCTCCTCAAGTCACAAGAAATAAAGCAGTCTTACTCATGGAGATTTTATTCTATAGATGGTTTCCCAAAATAATCCATTCATTCACAGTTTGTTTCCAAACCTCATTTCTTCAGGCCCAGTTAAAAAAAGCCAAGTACACACCTGAAGCCATGTGTGTCTCCAGTGTCAGTGTGCATACTTGTATGTGAGCTTTCCCTTTAAAGGAAAAGTCATCTTTGAAGGAAGATGACTGCTCAATGAAGACAAACTTGTATGTGCATGAAAGTGAATACACTAGAAAGATTTACAGTAGAAAAAAAAGGGAAGATTCCATGAGTTCTATTTATCATGCAAACAAGTTCTATGTGGAAATTTTGACCAGTTATAAAGATGGCTTCAATGAAAATCCTTGTCACAGGATTTAGCACAGATACTATCCCCCTTCCCAGATACCAGACAACTAATTCCAATTTTCCTGCCTAATTCCCACTCAATTAACTGTGAATTTTAGTGAAATTGAAATTGCTCTAGATCTTCAGAATTATTAGACACCTGTTGTTCATCAGTTTAATTGGGAGTTAGGTACTGGATCAAAGTAGTTTCAACACAAGTAGTAATTGATCTGTTTATTTCAGTCCACGAAGATACTAGAAATGAGCACATTATTGCTAGTGTGTATATCTGATGTTTCCAAAATTACTTCCTATTAAATAAAGCAGCATTTTAAAATTCATAATTCATAATATAAACTGGATCCGAAAATATCAGTTACAGCATGTAATGTTTAATTATGAATTCAAATAAAATGAATGGCATAAACAAGATAAATTTGCTTCCACTGTGATACAAAAAATGACCAGACACACAAGATTAAACTGATAAATATTCAAAAGCAGATACATATTAAGTTCAACTAAAATATAATTTTGATTCTTTTCATATTTCAGGTGGATGTTTTCAAAATCAAAACAGTATACCTTGGCAGGTTGAACCAAGTTCTTGTTGGATTTAAGAGTCTAAAAAAAGGTCAGCAATTTTTTCAGTTAATGTATGGTAGTCATAGTGTAGTTCATCCGATTTAAGAGATCCTAGAACTCCAGAAATGTCTTAAATTTAAATTAAAAATAGCAAGTGCTTCTTTAAAAGTTCTAGAAAATCTGTTGCTCTTTATTTTCTGCTATTCATTGCATAGACCATTTTTGTTGGACTATGCATGTCAGCTATCCAGCTTGGATTTACTAAAATGTGCATAGGATTCCTAGGAAAGGTCATGACAATGTAAAATGGTAAAATTATATGTGAAACCTGTCTCCATAAAATTTACTGTGTATTTATGAGTATAGTCAACAACGATTTTGTTTTTCAGGAAGCAATATGACATCATGATTTTGCAAGTTTTGACATTTTTTTCTTCTCCATTTTTTAGATGATGGATATTTTAACTTTATAAGAGAATTTTTTTGAGCTCTAAATGCTTCTAGGTAAAGCAAGGAACAGAAAAATCAATTAATCAGATTGGGAAGTAGAACGTGGAAAAAAAGGCTGTTTGAGCCTCATATTTTTTTGACTTCTAACATGGGAAAATACATTCTTTTTTAAGGGAATCTGCATATGTGAGGTTGAGTGACAAAAAAAAAGGCTGTACTTCCCACAGCAATTTTTCCTTGTCCTCCTTATGATTCCACAACAGCTGTTGGAGTTAAAGAAAATTGCTTACTTCTTAAAAATAAGTAACAACAAGAAGCATCATGAAAGAATAGTTTATTCCATACTTTGGCTACGATTTTGGCCCATTTTTTTTTCAGAGGCAACAGAGCAAAGATTCTACAGATATCCTACTTCTGCAGATAATGTTGATAATGGAGATAAGATTGCTTAAGAGCATGATAAACTGTCTCTTATTCCTTCATCAGAAAACCCCAAGAGTATAAGATGGCTCTGTACATGAAACTCAGACTCATAAAACTGTTTTGGAGGTTATTTCCTATATATTTCCTAGATGGCAACACTACAATGAATGATCAAAGTTTCTTTGACTTCACCAAGACTTGGAGTATAACCCAAGTTTACCAAGACTCAATGGTCTAAGTCTTCAAATGCTCTGTTTCCAGAGAATCAACACAATGGTCTCAATCAAGAAGAAATCCTCAGCTGAAGTTTGTGCTTCAGTAGTTATCACCTCACCAGAAAGTCAGTTTTGTGTTGAGTGGGTTTTCTGATGACTTAACATGGTAGAAATTCTAATACTTTTTCCTTTAGGTCACTGGTAATAATTTCTATGTGGGACTTCTTGTGCCTAGAGATCTCACACAGAAGCCTTTCCATCCTTTTGGACATAAATCCTTAAATCAAATCTATCCCTATGTTTAATTTAATTTTAATTAAGATCTGTAAAAACTTTAAGACTTCTCTACTGTGGTGAATATTTTGGAGTGTAGGGCAACAGACCGAAACACATATAGACACAGGCAATATATATTCAAAAATCATTTCCTTAAGAAGCCCAGCAAAAGAAAACATTTTATTGATTTTTCTAAAGATAGAAACTTATGACTGCATACACAGAACATTTTGTTGCTTAAAAGGTATAAATTAATAATGTTCTGTTTATTTTCAATCAGATGAGTGGTTCTTGGAAAAAATTGTTATAAAAGAAGTCCTCTACCCTTTTTCTACACATTCTTTTGTTCACAATGACTGGATCAATAAATGCTCCAAGAAAGATTTTGTAGAAGTGACAATTCCGCTCAAAGGTAATATCAGCAGAAATGTCCTTCAGTTGCATGAATCACTACTGCGTGGCAGTGCAGAGCAGAGCCAACACAAGGCTATTTCACAGTGTAGGCAGAACTGAGCATTGGTACCCCAATGGTGAGGGGCAGGGGCCTGAACCAAGGTGAATCATGCCTTCTGTATACAAAGGGGAAGAAATTACACCTGGGATGGAGAAGATGGGAATGGCAGTATTGAAAGGGTGTTCACTGGCAGCGTGTATCCTGTCCTTGGAACAATACAGAGAAGATAGGCATGTCACCTGCAGGAATGTGACATGGATTCATGAAGAAGCTGGCCTGGTTGTCTACACCTCTATAGGGCTATAATGAGTAATTTGGGGTTTCAGGCCTTGTTGCCTGACGTGCCTGTGCTAGATCCAGCAACACCAGCCAATGTAAACTTGTATCTTTTGGTTTATGCTACCTTGTAACTTAGACACTGGCTCTGAATATGTTTGTTTTCATTGCAGAAACGGTAGTGACATCTCTTATCACAAAAAATTTTGATACTAAGAGCAAAGGACAATGGCAAACATGGGTGCACTGTACACAAGTTCCAGAAGATGTTCCTGATATTGAAGTTGTTGTATTTGGAAAAAAAGGGAAATCCCCTGCACAGAAAGTTCAGAATCTTAATGATAATCCATTTTTGGTTGGTTTCTTTTTTTTTTCCTAGACATATTTTACCAAATAATTTTAGTAAAGTAAGAGTTGTAGCCAACTTATGTAAAGTGTGGAATTACTTTTTGCTTATCGGCATTGATATTTCTACCTCCATGCCTCAAATGGAGAACTTCTCGCATACATATCACTAATGAAGGGTCTCTTGAATAAATGTCAATTTTGACATGAACAGCCTCAATAACTTTGCATTGAGACTAGTAGGCCTTACAGCAAGGCAAGCGTAAGGTCTTGTACCTAAGGAAGAATAACCTCAGGCACCAGTACAGGTTTGAGGTTGATCTGCTGGGAAACTGCTGCAGAGCAGGACCTGGGAGTCCTGGTGGACAGCAAGTTTTCTGAGAACCAGTATTGTGCCCTCATAGCCAAGAAGGACAATGGCATCCTGGGGTGTGTTAGGAGTGTGACCAGCAGGTCCGGGGAGGTTATCCTCCTCATCTCTGCCCTGCTGAGGGCACAGCTGGAATACTGTGCCCAGTTCTGCGCTCCTCAGTTCAGGAAAGACAGGGAACCACTGCAGATTCCAGTGAAAGGGGACTAGAGCGTCATCTGTATTTGGAAAGACTGAGAGAGCTGGGTCTGTTTATCCTGGGGAAGAGAAAACTGAGAGGGGATCTCATGAGTACTTATAAATATCTAAAGGGTAGATATCTAGAGTAAGGGGGTACAGTCTTTTTCAGTGGTTCCCAGTGATAGGACAAGGAGCAATGGCCACAAACTGGAACACTGGAGTTCCATTTGAATGTGAGGAAAAACTTCTTTACTCTGAGGGTGACAGAGCATAGGGACAGTCTGCGCAGAGAGTTTGTGGAGTCTCCTTCTCTGGAGACATTCTAAACGTGCCTGGATGTGATCCTGTGCAATCTGCTCGAGGTGATCCTGCTCTGGCAGGAGGTTGGACTAGATGATCTCCAGAGGTCTCTTCCAACTCCTGCCACTCTGTGAATTTGTGAATCTGTAAACAATGAAACTATTCCATAGTTCCTTTAAGTTATTTTCAAACCTCCGTCAGTCTATTTGCACTCCTTAGAAGCTGTGTATGTTTACAGTGAGCTTGGGCCTAGGCAAGTATCACTTCTGTAGTTTGTACATGATGTTAAAGGCAGCTTCTGGATAGGTGTGTGAACCTGGGTCGATCCTTTCAAAAGGATTTTATTCATAAACATGGAAATAAAAGTAATTCCCCATATTTTGCAAAAAAGGCAACATAATCATCGCTTGCTTATCCACTGCAAGATGAAAAGCTACAGGCAGCAGTGTACAATATAACTTATGGAAATCAATCACCCTTTCTTTTGAGCACTGAGAACAGAACCAATAGCCAGGGCTAAGAATTATCCTGAGTAAAAAAGTTCAGTTCGAGTTTGAGAATGAAGATGTGATGGAAAGCAGGTAAATAGTTGTATAAATTTGTCTTAGATAGAACTAGTAATGCATTTCCTTGCTTTTTATATGTTGGTTTAGGCTCTGCAGCCAATTGTTCCAGCTAAAAATAAACATGAATTATTATGATACAAATGTGAGTCCAAATTAACTTGCAATCTTAATGGGACTTCTAAATGTCCTTGATTAATATTTTTACCTATTTTATTTATCTTTTTACCTCATCTTAAGGTATGTCACCCAAATTATTCCTTATAATGTATAGTTAATTTTTTTCTTTATTTTTCTAACAGTTGACTGTGGGTGATATTGGAGATATAACAAAAATTTCCTTTTTGTTATCTGGTCCATGCTTGGGAAGAGGAATTAAACTTCACAAGGTACTCCATGTAATATTCTTTGTAATACCAGTAAATATCTTTTGTTTAGATTGTTAGCTTTGCTTTGTACCAGACTAGCAAGGCCATGCGTCTTTTGGCTCATTTACCTGGTATCTACAGATGATTGCCTACAGCTTCCAGATGTCCCTGTGGGCAGATCTACCTTGTTTGTGCTTGCTGAGGTGCATCCAGCCATACCTATTCACTGATGTGCAGATCCATTCTGCATAGCTCATGATGGCATGGAAGGCAGACTTTTCTCCTTATGTTAGGAAATGTTAATCCCTGCATGGAAATACCAACAGTCTCCTGACAGAGAGCAACCTACTCATGGAAACCAATTAAGCTGATAATTTAGAATTTATTCATTATAACGTGGTCATCAGTGGGCCTTAAACATCCGATTGTAGATGTTTATAAATATGTATACCTCTGATAAAAAGGGATGGAGAAATGATTTAATGCTGTCAATCTTGTGGTTCAATTAGATTTTAAATGTATACATTTCTCTAGTGGGGGGAAGAAAGATTGAATAGAAAGGTGTTGGGCCTGGTAATACTTGGGCTTTGGGGAAATACTTAAACTTGAAGGTTAATGCAAGGAAAAATTGTGTCTATGAGCTCGGCCTGTGAGCAAGGTTCCAAAAACCATTTTGGACATAACATAGAATGATTCTGAAGTGAGTAAAAAAATATTTTTCTGAACTGGGACACAAGGTGCCTTAACCCTACCATGAATTGAAAAGATGAAAGTGTGATTCCCTAGATGTATAAACATTCTAGGAATTGTTCTGATGGGAAATACCAGAGATAGCTGCATTCCAGGCTAAAATTTGAATGACCTTATGATACTGAAAGAAACATTCAGTCTGAATTTATGAGATCCTCTGGGGATAGAGGATGGGTTTACCTTGTTCATAGTTTCTCCCCAAATGTGTCTTTTGTTGGCTGAATTTGTAGTCTCAGATTAGGCTATAAGAATGGAAAGAATATGTAAGCAAAATTAATTTCTCATTTTATATATGCACCTGCAGGCCATTTGTTAAAACATTGAAAAAATATGTTGATACTACCCTCACGATATCCATTATGTGACTATGTGATATGACATTTCAGTCTCCAGAACTGGTGTCTCAAACCAGAAAATTCATAAATGTAATAGTTTTCTTTCTACTTATTTTTCAAGGACAACCATCACCAAATGGCTAAGTGATTTTTGTTCATACTTTTAAAGTACTTCAAAAGTTATTTAACAATTGGTTTATTAGTATCTATAAATTATTACAATCTACAAGAAGTCAATAGGTTGCTATAGACCTATGTAGGCCCTTCTACTTGTGCACTTATAACCCACAGCAGAAGCCACAATAACATATACTACTTGTGCCAGTAATCTGCTTATAACATGTATTACTCATATTGGTCTGTTTATAAATTATTTATATGTGGAAGCAGTAAGTTGGTTTCACTTTAAAGGGATTCTGAGAGTGCGGTAAAAATAGAGATGTTGTATAGAAATAGAAAGACCATGGGAGGCAGGCAGTGTGTGTGAGCTCACTATGAATCAGTGGCCAACCCCAAGCCCAATTGAGAAGTACTCCTTTACTTTCCCTGTAAGTGAAAAAAATAATTGCCAGTGTTTCAGAAATTTCATAAAAATGCCAATTAAAGAAGAAACTACAAAGGCTTGAAGGGAGATAAAGTCCCTACACCTCTTTTGTTATTCTGTTTTTCTATTTTGGTATTTACAACTTCAGAGTACCAGTTTTTCCTGTAGAGCTATGTTTTTCTGCACACTTCTATAGAAAATGACACAATCTTAGCTAAAAAATCAAGTATTTTCTGCAACTTCTAAGTTAGAGAAGTTTTAAGATTTATATACTGTGGAATAAGTAGCTTTTTCTTGCTCAAAAATAAAATTTCTGTCCCTTTCTAAATTAAAATACAAAATAATTTTTACTTTCATATGGAATATAGAAAAGCTATATGTTTTGGAGATAAAGTTCATACTTAGATGTAATATTAAACTAACAAAAATTTGTCAGATACATTTTATTTTAAGACCAAAGTCTGCATAAATTTACACATTTCATTTTTATGATTCCAGTTTCTGTGGGTCACCTGCCTGCATATGCAGGTAACCATTAGTGCAATTTTAATATGGATAGGAGTTTGTTATACTTATTGATATTTAGTTAGGGATGTTTGTATTGATAGAAGTTAGTGAGGATATTCTTGTATGAAATCTAGTGTGAGAGAATTTAGTTATTCCAAGGGCAAAAAAATAGGTAAATGGCTGCACTTTTACTGGAATTCAATACCAACTAAAGAAAAACACCGTTTATTCAAGTAAATAATGGTTCAATTCTGGAAATGATCATGGGGAACTGTTTACTTTCACTTGGAAGCTTTGTGCCTGACCTTGTGAGGCACTGGTCACAAAGTGTAAGCAGGAATGGAAAAAGTTGAATTTCTATGAACTCAAGGCAAGATAGTCTGACAAAATTTTTAAGAGTGGAATGGTCAAATTCCTAATAATTTTAATTATATAATTAAATCATATAAATATTTATACATTTCAAAGCTTGGACTTGAAGTCTGTGTAAGGAAATCTATTCTCAGGATTTCCAAACTGTGGTATATGTATTCTGTATGATGAGCCACAACCTTTTTGCTGTTACTGTTGTCAGTAGTAGTAATGAGTCACCACAGTAATTTTGGGAATCCCTGTCTAAGAATTTAAATTATTTAACGCCTTGACGAAATTAAGTTTTCATTTATTTTGAATTTTTTTTTAAATCTTGGATACAATATTTCTATACAAAGAGATCCTAAATGCTAAAGAAACCATTTCTGCAAACTTGTAGTCATTAGATATGCGCCAAGTTCAATCCTGCACATAATAGTTACCAGAAATGTTTCTGCATATGCTTGCTAATTTGTCATTCTGTATTTTATAACCTGACCTAAGGTAAAGTTCACGATCTGAGTTGTCCTCCTGTGAATCTGATTCCCACATTGACTGTCTCAGTAGATAGGATAGGTGGGCGCCCAAGGCTGTGTTTCCTCAGGTGGTTTGGAGGTTCCAAGTTCACAAAGTTGGAACCTGATTTTTTTTCAGTCTCCTCTGAGTTTTTAAAGTCAAGTGGAATGAAGCTGGACCGAAGCTTGAATCCTCTATTGAAATTCATCCTTCAAATAATTTATTTCCACAAGGACCCTAAAGGCTGCTGGACACCATATTCCTCCACCTTTGAAAATCCTAGCTGAGATATAGCAAGTCACATGTAAACAAATAAAAAGCAGCAAACCAAATGCTTTGCAAAATGAGCATATGCTATTAAGATTGATGTAACTGTATTCATTCATTTCACATTCAGAAATCATGAGGATACACAGATCAATTTAATCTGTATCCTTCATTGGTTCCCAACTAATGGGTCCTACGCCTATGTCGATATGCAATGAAGAATAAACCTATAAACATCAGGCTGCTGAATCAGTGGCTTGCAGCAACTACTGTAGCTCTTGTTACTCAGAATCATGTAGCTTATATGTGTGTGTGCAGTTGCTAACAATAGGAAGAAATGTCAGCTTCTGTTGGGATGGAAATAGGAAATGAAATGATTCAGATAAATTCCTTTCTTCTGCTGCTGCCTGCAGCTTCGGCTGAAAGACCTGGACACTAAGGAAGAGTTGGGCTTTCATACTGAAGCACGATATCTTTTTGGAGAAGATGGATCTGAGACTGTGACAGAACTAGCAGCGGTCAGGCCAGACAAGCCACCATTGAAGGGTATGATGCTGAACTAAGAAATAAATACATGAGCAAATGCACTCATACACACACAAAATTGAGAGCTGGCTAATGGGATGGACACAATGGGCAAGATTGCTAAGCATTTTATGTATATATTAAAAATCACTCACAATATTTCTAAAGATTCATACCTGTGCAAACCGTGTGGGTTCTTTAATAACGTGTTGTTCAAGAATTTTTATGTTTTAAAACAACTAATATATTTTTTTCATAAGGATAAGTACCAACTTGAAATTCTGAAAAATGTTCAAAGCTCAGTTAGTATATTTCTAGTGAAATTTTAAAAAACCTGAATGATTTATACTTGGTAAGGGACTCAATCACAGACTGAAAAAGTGCCATTTCTGCTCCAGAAGCTCTGTTTCATTACATCATTGTATTTAAAATATGACAACATCTTTCTTTGTTCTGATTGCATTTTATAAAATATTTAGTAAAGAATTCTCATTCATTTTACTTTATGAGCAGACATCTTAGTTAAAATATTTTAAACTTTTTGCATTTAATATCAAACTGAAGGTTAGACTGCAAATGGAAATATATTTTAACATTCTGTTCACAGATCTTACAGAACCCATAAAAAAATCCTCTGCCATGCTTCCTCAAGGAATATCGTCAGCCAAAAGTCCTAACCTTTGTGCTTAAGAATGATAGTAGCGTATCTGTATAAAAAGTTGAACAATTTCTCCTGAATATATCAGTTGATATTGGCCATGATTATCTAAATGCCAGACTAAAACAGAATTCAGATGATCCAGAACATTTAATCTGTTATGTATGTGTTTTTTATATGGTAAAATGTTGTTAGAGTTGATAAAGTCCATCTCAATTTAAGACTTTTGATTCCGGCAAGAATTCAAGGCCTTTTACAAAGCCTGATAAAATCACAGTGATTCTTTCAGTTGATTTCAGTGATGACTGGATAAGACTCCAGAACTACATTTTCTGTAATGTAAGCATGGATCATTACATTGATTCATGAAGGACATTTCATCTCTAATGCTGTCCTGTGCTGGTGTGAGGTAGTTAGCAATCTATATGAAACCCAGACAGAACATTAATGTCCATTACTGTAACTTCATTCCTTGGTCTTGAAATTAAGCTTTTACCTAAAATAGATTGGTTTCTAATGTTTGGTAATTACATTGCTAAATAGTCTGATTTGGTAATGTCTTGTGTCACTGATTTTTCATGACAGGAGTCCTTTATTCGGTCAGTGTTCATACAGGAACATTGCCTGCTTCGGGGACTGATGCAGATGTATTTATCACAGTGTTTGGAGAGCAGGGCGATACCTGCAAAAGGAGACTGACACACACACATTTTGAAAGAGGGAAGGTTAGTATTGAGCTATTTCCCTTACATTTTTGTTTAATCTGGTTTATTTTACTGCTTCCATATTTTTTTCAATTATCAAATGCAGGCATTTATGTTACATCATCGTAACTTGTGGAAAAGGTGTGTTGTTTACTAAGTATAAACATTTTACCTGAATTGGGATAACTGTTTAAAGATAGTTCAGTATTAAACACACAAACCATCAGTAACTGTTCTTAGAAACTGGAATTGAACCACTTGATGTATGAGATGCCATGGCTTAGTTTTCATTTATTTATGAAGGTGATATAGAAATATCAGGGCCATTTCCTGTGGCTGCTCCTTTAAAATGTGCATTTCTGAAAGATCAGTCCAGATATAATCGAAAGAGAGGTTTTAAATGTGTTAGCCTCTATATGTTAATTAATCCAGTTATATTTAGAACTGCAAACAGGTAAAGCTGCTTATAGACACACTGTGACTGCTCAAGATAAATCCTAGGAGAGATTTTCTGGTAAACGTTTGCTGATTACCATATCAATGATTATATCTACACATGTTCACACATGCCCTGGATTCGGTCCAGATATTACTAGATAGGATTTAAAGAGACTTTTCAATTGATAACTGTATAATAAAGCAAGATCCTCTATATTCATTTCATACCATGTCTGAAGACCTCTCTTGGCTGATATGCCATAACTTTCCTAGGCAACATGTTCCAAATCTTTGCTACCCTTTCCCTTAGACAATTCTTTCTTCGTTTGCTTTATAATACCAAAAATTTTTCTCTAGCATAGAAACATAGTAACCACCCATGTTTTTGTTGTGTTCCGTAGTAATTTGTAATTTTTCCTCTATGAATTTGTGTAAACTCTTTAAATATGTGATGAATATCCACCAAGTCCTGTGGTAGTATGGACTGCATTTGATCTGCAACCTGTGTAAGACTTCCAAATACTAGCTTCACCTGATTTCCCTTCTTTTACCAGGACACATAGCAAATGTTTTTTTCCCCGTTACAAAATCTTTGCTCTTTTTTGATTTTATAGACCTCTACCCTCTGGACACTTGTTTTGTTGCTGGATTGTTCACTGTTCCTTGTGTAGAATAATGTCTTTTTAATTGTCCTACTTACACTTTCCTGTATCTTTTTCAGACTCTTCATTAATACATTTACAACCTCTTAAAAAATTTGCCATCACCTCCTCTGCTTCTCTTTTTTTCTTCTTTGTCAGAGTTCCATTGTCTCAGCTCTAGGGACCGTCTTCAGACAACTATTGTACTAAATGGACTGTGGGATATAGTGTATAGAGCACTCACAGGCAGGACACCTACATTCATTTCCAAACTCAGCCACTGGTTTAGCTGATGATCTGAATGTAAAATATTACCTTGTGTCGCTCATTTCCCACTGTACAATGAAGATAAAAAGTAGTTGATGAAAGAATGAAGAGGTAAGCACATATAGTTCAATAAGTTTACTTCCCTTTTCATTTACTACTGAGGAAAATTAAATACATCTTTTAAACATAATCTATCCTTTTCATAGCAGTAACTCAGTTCTAGATTCGTAACAGTATTTAGTGTACTGGTACCTAGCGAAGTTTTTATGAATTGGGACACAGAATAATGTAGCCATAATCTTCCCTCCCAAAGTATTTAGACATGTTTTTCTTTCTTATAGTCCCTTGCAACCTTTTTCTTTTTTAAGATGCCATTCTGCCTTATTCCAAGCTGTGCTATTGAAATATAGGAAGTGGTTTGTGATGTTAATTGCCTGGATGATATTATCAAAAATACAGGTTAATTCTTGGCATTTTTCAGGGCAAATGTTTATAGGCAATTAGAAGAGTTAATAAAAGACATAAAGGTACATAGCTGAGCACATAGCCTGGAGAAGAGGTCTAAAAAGACATAATGTACATGGCACTGTCAAGCTGGTTGTTAATACAAAGTCAGCAACATAACTCTTAATGTTAAAGAAACCAGAGCCAGTGTATTGAACAATAGAGAAGTGTGCTGAGAATCTTCCCCAGGAGATCCTTTTTTTCAAGTGAGCTATGTTTGTACTGTGGACAATGAAAGTTTTCTTCAGCTTAGATGTGTTGTGTGTTCATGCTCTTCATTGTGCAGTGAGCAGTGAGATGTTGTGTTGATACTATTTAAGGTAATAAATATGAAAGCTGATGCCAGAGGTTGCAAAAGGACCTCACACAGAGTGACTGGGCAATAAAATGGCAGATGAAATTCATTCCAGAAGTGGCTGTGAGGAGGGAAACCCCTTAAATTTACATAGATGCGAAATGATGGGCTCTGAAATAGCTTTTACCAAAGCAAAGTGACCTCGGCATTAGGATAGCTCTGTAATGATGTCAACCCAGTGCTCGATAGAAGCAAAACCAACAAAAAACAGAACAGATCAAGTGTTTAGGAATTACTAGAAAAAGGAAAAAAACCCACAACAGACTCAATACAGAAGAAAGAAAACTCTCTAATTTATTACACTACACACCCAGTGAAACTAGAAATGCTCCAGTTTGCACTCATTGCCCCTTATCCAATCACTGGCCACCAGTGAGAAAAACCTGGCTCCATCCTCCTGACTCTCACCCTTTACATATTTATAAACATCCATAAGGTCACCCCTTTCCCGCTTCCCAGGATTTAGTAATGACTTCTGCCAGCTCCCTCAGCACCCTTGGGTGCATCCTGTCAGGACCCATGGATTTGTGGATATCCAGACTGCTTAAATCATCCCTGACCCAATCCTCATCAACTGAGGCAGACTCATCATTTATCCTGACTTCCTCTGGGGCTTCAGGCATCGGGGTCTCCTGCAGACAGTCTCCAGCAGTGTAGCTGGAGGCAAAGAAGGCATTCAGTAAGTCCACCTTCTTACTATGCTCAGTCACCAGGGCGCCCAACTCATTCAACAGAGGGCCTACAATTGCCTCTAGCATTAGCTCTGTCTGCAGTGTATTTGAAGAAGCCCTTTCTGTTGTCCTTGACCTCCCTTTCAAGGTTTTATTCCAAGAGGCCCTAGCTTTCCTAGTTTCCACCTGACATGCCCTGACAACAGTCTTATATTCCTCCCAAGTGGCCATCCCCTCCATGACCTGCAGAGTCTCTTTTTCCACTTGAGTTTGCCCAGGAGTCCCCTTGTCTATCCACACAGGTCTTTTGCCTCCCTTTCTTGACCTCTTTCCCATTGAGATGCTCTGATCTTGAGCTTTAAAGAAGTGGTCCCTGAATCTGGACCAACTATCTTGGGCCCCTTTTCCTTCCAGTACCCTGTCCCTTGGGATTTCCTCCAGTAATTGCCTGAAGAGGCCAAAGTTGGCCCTGTTGAAGTCCAGGCTTGCAGTCCTACTTGATATTCTCTTCCTAACACATAAGATCTTGAACTCCACCATCTCATGGTAGCTGTAGCCAAGTCTACCCTCAACTTTCACCTCTTCAACCAGTCCCTCCTTGTTAGTACATACAACATCCAGCAGTGCTCCTCTCCTAGTAGGCTCATCCACCATTTGCATTAGGAAGTTATCGTCAATGCACTGGAGGAACTTCGTGGATTGTGAGCAGCTGGCTGTGTAGGCCTTGCAGCAAATATCTGGGTAGTTAAAATCCCCCATAAGAACTAGGGCCTGCAATTATGATACTGTTATTGTGAGGCCTGTAGAAAGGCCTCATCAACTTCCTCCTCTTGATCAGGTGGCCTGTAATAGACACCCACAACAGAATGACCCATACTAGCCTGTCCTTTAATTCTCACCCATAAACTCTCAACTCATTCCTTGTCTGCCCCTGGACAGAATTCAATACATTTTAGTTGCTCTTTCACATAAAGAACAACTCCACCTCCTTTCCTTGTTGGCCTGTCTTTCCTAAAAAGGACATAACCAGCCATCACGTTCCAGTCATATGAGTCATCCCAACAAGTCTCTGTAATTACAACTAGGTCATAACCCCTTGACCGCACACAGTTTTCCAACTCCACCTGTTTATTCCCCATACTGCAGGAATTGGTGTACAGGCATTTCAGGGATCAAGCTGAGCACACCATTTTTGCCTTGGTGGGATGTGAGGTCTTCTGGTTCTCATTATTGCCAGAATACTGCCCCACTGGGGGGAACCCAACAACAGCCCCTTCCCCCTTCAAATCTAGTTTAAAGCCCTATGGGTGAGGCCAGCTAATTCTCTTCCTAGGACCCTACTCCCCTTGGACAATAAGCCCTTCCCACATACTCCTGTCAGGCCTGTTCTATAAAACCAGTCATGACCAAAGAAGCCAAAGCCCTGCCTGTAGCACCAGTCTCTGAGCCATGTACTCAGAGACTGGATCCTTCTATTCCATCCCATGTCATTTCCCAGAACTGGAAGGAGGGAAGAGAAAATAACTTGTGCCCCAGAGTCTTTCACCAACTGTCCCAAGGCCTTGAAGTCTCTTTTCATTCCCTTCAGGCTATGGGATGAAGCTTCGTCCCCCTCTTCCTGGAAGAAGAGCAGCAAGTAATAGTCTGATGACTGCACCAAGCTGGGGAGTTTCTCTAATATCCCTTATTTGAGCTCCAGGAAGACTACAGACCTCCTTATGACAAGGGTCAACCCAGCATATTGGGCCCTCTGTTTCCCTTAGAAACAAGTCTCTAGAAGTGAGATGGCTTTTTACACAGTGCATAATTAATCTATTTTACTTTCTTGCACAAGATATTGCAGATAGTAAAATGCATGTTGGTGCAAAAAGCCATTTCACATTGTCATGGAAGACAGCTTTCTGCTGAGGGCTGTTAAGTGCTAAGACACAATCTCTGGGTCGGGAAATCTCTGAACCACAAATTGTTAGAGTCTGAGAGACTTTATATTCAAGAAGCATCTCTATATATTTGCTCTGGTTTTCAACTCTTCCCTAGAAATCTGTTATTGGTAGCTGTTGGCAACAGTATACTAGACTAGATGGATCCGCAATCAGACATACTACTAGAAGTCTTACTTTTAAGAAAAAAAAATATAGGTAGATTAATAAAAAGGTCAAAATAAGGTTTCAGTGAGAGTATATAAAAATAGAAGGTGAAAGGAAGGGATGTAAAGGGCAATCTGTCTTGAGAGAGAAGATTACATCAGTAATATCCCTGGAAAATATGGAATGGACACGCAAAGAAAACAAAGTAAAGGAAACCTGAGATATGAAAAAAAGGATCTTGACTCATAAAGGACTGGAATATAATGAAACATTTGGAAGACAGAAAATTGCAACAAAGAGTAAGAAAAGAGAGTAAAGTTGATTTAATTACTGTAGAAAGCAAGGCTGTTTTGTATTTGTTGAAGTAATTGTATGTCTGATTTTTTCACCAGTTTAATGGGTTAAATAAATGGTGATTGTAATTTTGCCTAGCTAACACTTTATCTAAAGCTAGACAATTTAAATGAAATCCTTTTGGCTTTCATTAATTACACTTCCAGTAGTGTGTTTAATGCAGTTCTGGATGTCTTTATACTGAGTGTAAAAAAAAAAAGAAATGTAATGACATCAACCAAATAGTACGTTCTTGCTAATGCTGAGGGAGTAGGCAACTTAATGTATTATTATGAAAATTCATTGATAACAATGGGTGATTATGACCACTGTTGTCTAATGACTGTTAATTATTATCACAAAGAATGAGACTAATGATAGGTCCCTTTTTCAGATAGAGTTAGCTGTGAAGGAACATGAATATTAGAAATACAGGCTATTTCCTCTAAGTCAAGGGTCATGTAGACTGACAAGAAAATTATATTTGGCTCAGAAATACAAAGAGTAAAATTAAAAAGCAACGAGTGCTCCCAAAAAGTTATTTACAAGATGTTCCTCACAGCTAGATCCTATTTTGGGTTACATATGCATTACATGAAGGGGTTTAACTTGCCATGGTAACTGTTTGGGAAGACCGTGGTAAGAATGCTGGAAGTCCTAAAGCTGTGTGATAGGAATAATAACTCAGATGTTTTCTTCTTCTGAGCACATTGTAGAGAACAGTTCAACACAGACAGGAGAATGGACCAGATGACATAATTTTTTTCTGAAAATCATGTCTTCCTTTGTTGCTTTCTGGTCCCCATGCTTTTCCCTGCCGGGTGGCAAATTGGTTGGCAACAAATAAAAATTATAGGGTCTGTTTCTACTATCCATCTGGGTTTTTTTTAATGTCACCCACACATATGCCCATATATCTACCCACCCACTCATATTATCTCTTGCACAGAACACATTCATTCTCTCACTCACATAATTTATTCATCCCAACATGCACTAGTGCAGTTGCCATTTAGCTTTTGTTTACTGGTAGCCGTAGCAATATTTAAACAGATGTCTATTTACATCCAAAGAGCACATCAATTCTTGCCTGTATGCGTGCACAGCCTTAGTTATAGTTTCTAATGTCAGTATCTTCCTTTGTTTGCATAGTAATCAACAGCGTCAGTATTTCTGTTCAGAGTTGAATAGTACAACATTTCCCACTTGAAAAATAGGATGCCTTAGAATATAAAAGACTTGAAATGTTTAAAAATAAAATGCCTTTCCGAAACCAAAGTTCAATTTACTGGGCCTATCCTGTTATTTGAAGCACTCCTTTTTTTTCACTTACAAGGAATTGGTTGAACTTCAATTTTCATGAGACTTCTGTAAGTAAATTAATGATCAGTGGTTTCTTTCTACTCTAAATAGTAGGATGTTTTTCATAGTAAAGCTTGGGATGCAGTGATCATGAACAAGGAAAAATGTACATATTCAGGGGCCCACATGTTTTCTGAACAAGGTTTCCAAACATGAATGTCAACCTATAATATTTTACTTTACTATCAGAAAGGAAAAGAAATTTCAGTATTGAAAGGAATCAGTCTTTCCAAGCATAATCTTCTTAAACACAGACAAGAAAATACATGGATTAAGCAGTTTGCTGTTTTTTCTTTACTTTTTCAGGTTTGTGTCTCTGAAATGAGAGCGGTAGATCTTGGACAGTTAAATAAAGTGCTTGTGGAACATCATAATATGGGTTATGGAGCTGGATGGTACCTGGACCAAATTGTCATCCATGGATCAGGACAGACTGATGTCCAACATGCATTTCTTTGTCAGCAATGGTTAGACAGTGGAGTTGGTGATGCACAGACGGAACGAATGTTGAAACTTCTTGGAAAGATCAGGAATGGGATGCTGACAGGAAAGATTCATGGTAAGGTCCAAAATCATCAAAGTTCCTTCCAGCCTTTGTTTTAATTATAATTCATATTACTTTGGGGGTTATTTTTAAGAATCATATCAAAACACAGAAATAATATAGCTGAAATGTAAGTTTCATCTCTCATACAAATTGCCTCTCCAAACACTTTCCAGAGCTGGTAAAAACAATTATAACGTTCAGGGAAGAAAGACTAGAACAGAAGGGAGATGTTAAGTGATTGAGGCAGCGAAGGAACTATGTTTTTAGTTAAGGCTAGAAAAAAGCTGAAGCAGAAAGAGGTAGGTTGTTCCATATGGCAGTCAATGCAGAGCAGAAGGCTCCTGCAACAGTGATGAAATCGCAAGAAGAGATACAAAAACTTCTACCAGAATGCTATTTTCCCATATGTTCATATATTTGTAGGAAGCATTTGCTTTTATTTGCAGTTTTCTTTTTTACTTATATCAATGGCACAAGTTCTTGAAAACAGCTAGTTGACCTGAACCCAATATACTATTCAAATTGTTTAATGAAAAAAAGACCAAAATTCAGAAACAATTTAGACCCTGAAAACATGCTAAGTCTTTTATGCTTTGCCAGGGCACTGGATTTCTTAGCTCTTGCACATGTCTTTTTTGAAGAGGTGCAAAATGTTGGTTTGGGTCCATTTATGAAATCTGATTCAGAACTGGTAGACGAAACTATGTAAAGTTTAACTAATCTGAAGGTGTGAATTTGCATTCTATATCAGCAGTTTTGTAAACCAATCTTTATTAATTTCTATGCTCATGGATATTTCATTTTATGTTGAGAGAGCTCTATATTATATATGGTTGCAGACACAGTAATGGGTATCCTCAAATTTAGCTTGTGGACTTGTACTTAGTCCACTAGCAAATATGTCCTATCCTCCAAGGAAACAGAAAAATAATGTCGCTGAGGCTATATAGCATCAGAATATCATGTAAATACAAGAATGGGATGAATAGCTAGAGTAGTGACAATTGCAGATTAAGAAATAGCTGTATTGCACCACAGCAAGTATTCCAGGTCTCTAAGACATAGATACCATAGATGCCCTACATAATCCACAGAGCGAGACGTCTCCTGAGGGTGATTCAGAGCAGAAGCCCAAGGTTGGCCAGAGCCTGTCAGATCTTTCTTTGCTGATAATACGAAAAGTGAGAGACATCCGGCATCCTTGCTTATGCACCTTAATTAGGACCTATATGTAGGTATGGAAAAACTTCTTTCCCACTTCCCACTCACACATAGTCCTCAAAAGTGCAGACTTGCTAAATTTTCCAGTGTCTGATTATTAATTTCTCAGCTCTGTATCTCCTGAAAATCAGTCCCGGTCTGGGTGTATAATAACTTCAGAAAGAATATGACAAGTGAGCAGAGAGCCTATAAGGAATAGAGAAATAAAAGACTGATCAGAAAAGAGAGCTATACCTTCGAGGTCAGAAAGTATATGAACACAATGGGACTTAGTAAATGTCAAGATGAGTCAGATTTTATAAAAGAATTAAACAAATAGTAAAGGTTCTTCAACCATTTACTTATAAAAAGAACTTGAAAAGATGTGCAACTATGCAGGAACAATAGAGTGCAGCCTGAAGGCGAGGTAGGTAAAATCCCTAAGCAAATAGAATACTTTATCTCTGTTTTCATTAAGGAACCATAATGTTGGCAAGGGAAGCAAACCCAAAATCACTAATGCGAATGAGGTTACAGAAATCACCAAATCTGAAATACAAACAGAACTTTGAGTTTCATGTAGTCAAACAGAGACAACCAAAGGAGTTGTTAGCCCAGAATATTGGAAGAACTGGAAATGAAATGACAGGTCTAGTAGCAAGGATTTTAAACAATTTCATGAAAGCAAAAAGTATGACTTGAAAATAGCAAAGGTAATACCTCCATCTAAAAACTGGAAAGTATGTCGGTGACTATATACTTAGTAATTGATCACATGTAAACTTTTATAATGCACTTTGAAGAATAGTAGTTAAGATAATAGAGGGAAATAGGAAGTGAGAAGGAATGCATCATTAGTCTACTAAAGATAGATTGTAAAACAAAGATAATATGCTTTAGTAATACTTTCTGGTAAGAGGATTGTAATGACATCTAATCTGTCTAAATTTCAGTACTGAATTTTATTTTCTTTATTGGAAATTATTAGTTAATATTAAGAATGTGGAAAGTAGTAGTAAAAAGAATAATTGTAAAGAGCTGGAGAAGACAGAATAAATATACTGATGAAACCTGTTCGTGCTACAAAGCTGAGAGTACTATCAAGACATGAACAGGCTGTGTGATAATTTTTGAGAAATGGAGTAAAGCAGTGGAACTGAATTCT
>VZTU01035813.1:0-12752 GCA_013400835.1 Zapornia atra | reverse complement strand
CTCTCTCTTTCTCTCTCTCTCAACTTACAAATTTGCAAACCAGTTAAAACACACTAGCCTGCATCTTGGCTAATTCTACAGATAGATGTAGACCAGTAGCTTGACTCCTTGGTGAATTGAACAAAGATGATCTACTGCAGAAAGAAGTGGAACTTGTCAGTTTAGTTAATTTCAAGGATTATTTTATTATAAGTGAATGACCACTGTTGCAAATATTGTTTCATCTATGCCAGAATTTGGCAGTTTGATAGCACAATACATCCAAATTGCTTATTCCAGGACAGCTTTCCTTCCATAGTAGACCATAGCACATTGTAAGGAAAATAACCCAGACCAAGACAAAAATATGCAACACCGGGAATATAATTTTAATCATCAGGTAAGAAAACCTGAAAGAAGATGGTTAATTGTTCATGGCATTTGAATACCTCTAGAGGACAGTCCAATCTCTGCTGACAGGCAAGGCTGAAGACTGGCTTGAAAGCAGCTTGTACAACCTTTGCCATTTATGTCAATTTTTCTTTCTGAAGTAAATATTTAACAGTGTATTCAGAGCAAACACAGCAATGGAATGGAAAAGAATGTCTGCTCAGGTTCTGTCACATGCATGACTGGGTACACTCACCAGACCAAAGACTGGGATGGAACACTGCACTCTATCTGCAAAATCCCACTGATTGCAAAAGAATATGTGAATCTCCAGAGTGAATTAGCTCCTAAAACACTGAATTTCTGCTGGTTGAAAGGAAAACATAAAGATTGTTATCAAGGAAGTCTTTGTCTGAAAAAAGTAAGCATTACGCCACAGCAAATAACCCAGAAGATGGTTGCTACTTCTTATTTATACTGAGAAATAGGTTGGAAAAAAAATTGCTCATAAGGAAAAAGTGGCTGTTGGAACATGTGGCTGAGAGGCTTTGTGATGCAGAAAAAGAAGGGCTGTTTGTATGACTCTCTACACTCTCCAGACTCTCCTCTGTATAGCAATATGTATTCTTTCAGTCTTAGACTTGGATTAATAAATAGCTCTGTGTATAAGCTGTATTTTAAAAACAATGTTTGGAAACCACAGGGCACCTACACTTTGTTCCTATACTGTGTTTACTGCGTTTACCAATACAGGCTCTGGGCACACATGCAGCTGCCCCAGCGTAGGACCAACTGCACTTAAACCAGCCATGACACATGTGTGTGTAGTTCATTCCTGAAGTCCTTTAATGATGGTGTGTCTGGGTCCTCCTCAAGAAGGTTGTTCCAATCTAACTATCATTACTGCTAGAAAGCTTTTCCTAGCATGTAGCATGAATCTTTTCTGCCATGATGTGTCGTGTTGACCTCTCTGCAGGGAAACAGTGTTGTTCTATTCCTTTGATCCAGCATTTTAGTGATTTTTGCTTGCTCCCACAGTTTTCCTTTCTACATCTTTTGTGGTAGTTCTTGTTTTTCTGACATATCTGCAATGTTCTTGTTACTGCCCTATGGGTTTTCACTGAAAGTGCTGCATACTTTTTTGAAGGACTGTGCTCTAAACAAGTAACAATGCCTTAGTATTTCTGCTAAGGCATGCTGATGTAGAATGTTACTCTACATCTCTTCTCATCCAGCAGATACAGCTCTGCACAATGTTTGTTTTTCCCCAGCAGTCCAACACTACTTAGGGAACTTCACAGCTTGCAGACCACTCCAGACTCTGAAGAGTCTGGAATGGCACTGTGGCATCATCCAGACTGTTATTTCCATCTGATGATCATTTTGGGCTGTAGTCCATGTTCAGTGCCTTCCTCTGTTCATCTTCAGCTGCTGGAACATGTGGCTTACCACAGACATGTATCCTGAGAAAAAGAGGACCAATAAACTTTGTTCCTCTTAGTAGCACCTGCTAACAGAAGCCCTGATAGCAATTTTTGTGCTCCTTAAGACCTTTCCCATTCCCCTAACAAGCTACCTGAAAGCCCTGGGGCTGCTCAGAGATCCCTGGAGGTGTCTACCAGCTGATGATTGCTTTTACTTGTGCTGATGGAAGAAATAAGGGGTTGGAGAAATAAAAGGGAATCACTGTCTGCATAAAGCTGGTGAACTGGGATTCCCACAGGCTGTATTTTTGTTATATCCCTTTACTCTCCTCCTATTACCCCTTGGTTTTAGATTTTAAAAAAGAACGATGTAAAGCTGGAAGTTCTATAAAAAATGCATCGTTCAGACTACAATGGATTGGAGTGACTACCAATGCATGCTGGAAAAAGCAGTCTGCTAAGGAGTCATTTACTAATTGCAGTATTTTCCAGTGACTACAAGTTCAATGAGGTAACTTACTGTTGAGACACTCCTATAGGTGAGTGTCCTTTGTTCTTTACTGCAAATGCATTCAGAGAAGAGGTAGACCAGACTGTATGTATTCCTCTTCCTGTCACTTAAGCATAACTTTGGTGTCTTGTAAACACTTTCATTAATGGATTTTTCTTCCCCCCAGTTTCCCTTGATGTGTCTGTTTCCTTCTTTCAATGGAGATTTAAATTAGGGATAAAGTCTGTCATGCTCTTAGTTTAGGATCATTTTTAGCTAGCCAACGTGTCCTGATCTAAGTGTCATCTCACTACTTTTTCTCACAGTCTTCCAGAACAGGTAGTCACAAAGCCATTCTTTGGTTCTCCTTCTGTGTGCTGGTTTGCCACTGATGAAGATGCATGTTGGTGTGCCAAACTGTTGAAGCTAGACACAAACCATGTGTTTGCCTATGATTACTGCTCTGCCAGCTCAGCTCTCTTGCATTCTCAACTTCATTCATGATTTCTCCCCCTTCCTCTTCCCATCCAGGCATCACAAGGGGAGACAGGGAATGAGGATTTCAGTCAGTTCATCATGAGTTGTTTTCCTTCTTAGCCAGGGGGCATTCCTCACACGCTTCCCCTGCTCCAGCATGTAGTCCCACCCAAAGGAGACAGTCCTCCACCAACTTCTCCAGTGTGAGTCCCTTACCACAGAGCTTCAGCTCTTCATGAACTGCTCTAGCGTGGGTCACTTCTATGGGGTGCAATCTCTCAGGCCCAGACTGGTCCAGCCTGGTTGCCTATGAAGTCACAAGTCCCCCCGGAAAACATGGAGAGAGGCCCTCTGGCATGGGTCTCTCTCCATGGGCTACCGATCCTGCCAGGAACTTGCTCCAACGCAGATCACGGTGTCTTCCATATGGTTCCACCTTCTTCATAGACGAGAACAATTATATGGTATTACTTGGAGAGGGTCGATGGCTTTCATGTCTTTGTGTTTAACTTGTGTGTCCTTGTCTGTAAGGGACTTGCTCAATATCCATTATGGTGTTATATTTCTTTCATGGAACTTAGGAACATTTAATTTTCTATGGTCTCAGTAATTCCATCCTACTGCCACCTGAGACAAAAGATAACCTTCTTTTCTCTACTGTTGCACAGAGTTAATCTGCTGTATTGGAAAGAAGTCCTGATTTCTTGCCACCTTTCCATACTGGAGATTATAGACCCTGAAAACCCAAAGGTCCTCAAAGGAAGCTGTCCCAGAAATAACGGCCATTTATCACACTCCCTTTCCAAGGCTGTGCACAAAAGTACAGTGTCTGTTGCTCTTCGTTTCTTCTTGATGTCTTCAAATGCCAAACAACTAGGGGGAAAAACACATATTTGATGAACTTTGCAAACCTCTTACCCTTCTGCTAAACTGCAGTAGTTCATGTTGCATGTTCCTTCAGTGGTTATTTGGCATAGTGATGGAGAATTGAACTTGGTGTTACTGATATTTCCAGTGTCAAGAACAACTTTCATTGCTTCAAGAGGACTTTCAGTGTACTTCAGAGAAGAGCAATTTAGACAGAATGCAATACTGAAATAAACCCAGCTCTTTGACCAAGCACTACTCAAAGGATAACAGTTTGTGCCTTTTCTGCATCATTTCTACATGAAAGTATAAAGAGATACTGTCTATGGATTTTCAGCTCTGTGCAGCAGGTAGACAAACAGACGTTTTCTTCCCATCTGAGAGGACTAGATTTGCTCTGCTAGTGGGGAGGCCTGACCTGGACCCAGCACTCCAGGTGTGACCTCACCAGTGCTGAGAAGAGGGGAAGGATGCCCTCCCTTGACCTGCTGTCAACACTCCTCCCTGTGCAGTCCAGGCAGCTCTTAGCCTTCTTTCTATCAAGCGCACATTGCTGCCTCACATTCTCGGCCTTGGTGTCTACCCAGAACCCCATGTCATCTTCTGCCAAGCTGCATCCCAGCTGGATGGCCCTCAGGCTGTTGTAGTACTTGGGGTCGTTTTCTCTCTGGTGAAGGGCTTCGCTGCAGCCCCTCTCCCATCAAGCTGACCCCAGTGGCCCTAGGGCCCAGGGGACACCTGAGGAAATGGTGGCTGCAGAAAAAATGGAAGGGACAGAAAGCAGCACAGGTGAGGAGAGAAATGCCACCAGGATTGCTAGAAATACTGAGACGTTTTGTACAGCTTTCGTGCTTTAACTTTTGTTTATTAATATATCTGGGAGACCAGGGCTGCAATGAGGTCCCCCTGCAGCCTTCTCTTCTCCAGGCTGAACAAGCCCAGCTCCCTCAGCCTCTCTTCGCAGGGGAGGTGCTCCAGCCCTGTAAGAACTTTGTGGCCCTTCTCTGAACCCTCTCCAATAGTTCCACATCTTTCTTGCGTTGGGGGCCCCAGATCTGTACACAGGACTCCAGATGGGGCCTCACGAGGGCAGAGTAGAGAGGGACAATGGGACTTGTATTTGCCTCTTAATTTCTCTCAGCAACAGAGAATTTTCAGGGAGTACAAAATCCTGGCAGACTGTGGCAGGTTTGAGGAGAAATTTATTATAGATACAGCACAGATTGCAAACAGGAGGGGCTCAGGGCTCACAAATAATTTTGGGTTCTGTCCAGCCTCCCTTTATCCAGTCCTGCTCCCTTTGTGATGATGTATATAGCCAGTAGAAGATTCTTGTCTGCCCCCTTACTGTGGAGCAGAACCAAAACTGCAAACTCAAATGTATCCTCAAAATTTCTTCCATGGAAGAAATTCAGCTGCACATAATGTAGTTGCCTAGCTGAATCTTTCACAAAATCATAATTTTTCAGGATAATTTCCCTGAAGGGAGGACATTTTCTTGTTGAAGAGGCATTTTTCAAATATATTTTATTATCTGTTGTAATGCTAGTGTGCTTGAACACTCTCTCCACTCCTTCTCTTCCTTGTTCAGAATTTTCTGAGATTGTATTGCATTTTTTTATGAGATCTATTTTTTATTCATTTCATTGCAACAAAGCCACGTAGAGTAAATCCATAAGGATAACTGGTTGCCCTGTTTTATGGTCTTGGATAAATTCAGTAAGAATCTGCTAATGATTGCCTAAAGTAGCAGCATTTATAATCAAATCAAAGAATCTTTTACAGTTGTTATATATTCTCAGGAGGGTATTCAAAGAATGATTCCCTGGAGGGTTGCTGTGATAACATCATAAAGAAAAAAGGTTAATTCTAATAAATGTTTTCAGTTTTCATTCATTACCTACATAAAACTTGCTTTTTCCCCAACTATTTCAAGAGAACATTTGTCTAAGTAAAATATTGAGTTAACTAGCTTTAAAGGATTTATTTGAGATTCACATTTTGAAATTATTGCTACTAATATGTGTATTATAAACTTATTTGTTACTTGGCCTTTTTCAACTTGTGCTTGAGGTCAGGCACCTCTCAAAATGTCAAGTTGCTGATCTTGTCATCAGAACAGCTCTTGGAAGAATGAATGAGAAACTGTCAGACAATGAGCATTTTTGGTGACTCCCCATGAAGCTGTGAAAACTCTTGTTTTCATGTTATTTCACTAGATTGCCCTATGAGAGCAATATCTGTGGTGACAGCTCTGGTGGGTGTGATCCAGTTATTGTAAATCTATGTCAGTGGAGAAAGTTAAAAAATTAATGTATGCTCAAGTTGTCTACCAGACTACAAGGGAACCATCCTATTTACCCCTTCTACACCCAGTAAGTTTCCTTGTTATTTATGGTACATCTTTTGTTGGTTTCAGACAGCTAGAAAATTCTGGATCTTTCCCTATTACCTTGTGGTTGAGGGGTGTATATTGACATCAGAAGCCTGATTGCATTTCAGAGTGGAGTCCAGCGGGAGGCATTAATAGACATCAAAAACCTGTGTTGCCCAAAAGAATGATGAGAGGGTTTTTAATCTGCTCTCCCTCCCTTCCTGCTCTTATCTGTATTAAACCCTCCAGGATCACTGAGAATCTTTCCCACTTATCCTCTTTAAAAAGCCCTGGAAAAAATGTTGTGTAATTTCACAGAGTTATGAGCGACATAAAATGGGCTGTAGAAATGTCATGTTTGGCTATAAAGCCTCCATTCCTTTTGGGAACATTGATTTGGAAAAAAAACACAAAACCACACAACAACAAAATAAAACACCAAAAAATGAGTGAGAGAAAGAAAACCAAATCAGGTTTTTTAAATAATTGATTTCCTTATGAGGTACAAGTTTTATCTTCTTTTATAGGGACTTTATATGTGAATTCATCGCTTGATTAAATTATTCCTAGGGCCTGGTGCAGCCAAGCTCAATTTCCTTAATTCTAAATGCTTAAGCAGTTTTGCTGAAATCAACTGGATTTAATTCTTTCATTAAAGGCAAACTCTGTTTAATGATTTGCTATACTGGGACAGAAAGTGCAGAATCAGGCAGAAGAGAGCTGTCAAAGGGACATGTAGTCTACTTTCATGTCTCCTTGAAGGACTAAGTCTACCTTAAACATGCCTGGCACATAATTGTCTTGTCTTTCTTTAAAAGCTTTCAAGAATGAAGTTCAACATACTCCCTGCAGCACGCTTCACCTGTATTTCCTTAGTATCGAACACACAGCTTCCTTCCATGTTTTTAATTACACTGCTTCCTGCTCTGTCCACTTTTTATGTAACAAAAGGTTATTTTCTGCCTCTGTAGAGAAGCCTTTTGCATGTCTGAGATGGTTCCTTTCAAGTCTTTCCTGGGAATCCCAGTTATATAAACCTCTGCTCATTCTTTCTGCTTGCCTGAAGTGGCACATGTATTTCTTAAAAAGTCAGGTGCACATAGCACTCCCACTGAAACCTTAAAGGAGATTATGTCTTACATTCTGTAATGTATTCCTCCAGTCACTCATCTCAGTAAAGCTTTTGCTTTTTATGTTTACTCTTCTCTCTTTGAGGTATGTATTTGATCTATGGCTGAGATGAACCATTCATCATAATGTGTCAAACCAGCAATTTGGACATTACCACTGACATAACAGAAAAATAGAGTTGCCTATAGAATTGTGCCAATAGATTTGTAAACCCCTAAGTTGTGATAGTGTTTCCTGCTACATAATACATTAGAAAAACCCCTGTCTGGAGTTCCATCCATTGCCAAGGCAAAAAAAAAAAAAAGCCTAAAACCAACCCTACTGTATTTCTGCAACTTTTTCTTTAGGTTATATATATATCTATATCTATATCTATCTCAAATTATAGATACAATTTGTTGATTCAAGTTTTGCTGGAAAAGTATGTGGACCACAAATTCCTTGAAGTTGCAATGGATTCAGAATGGAAATTTTCCACTGCAGTCAATTCTTCATGAGCATGTTTGGATCTACACAGCATTTCAACATTATCCTTGAAACATCTCCTTGCTCCTTAACATGTGTCCGAGAAGTAGAAAGAAGGTGAAGCAGCAATTTCAGGGAGATCACTTGCTCCACTCTTTCAGTTAGAACAGCAATAGAAAAGGAAAGTGCCTGGAAGTTCTATCTGAATGAAAGAAAAAACTGTCTTCACAGTGAGGTTGGTCAAACAGTGGCATAGGTTGCCCAATAAGGTTATGGAGTTTTCATCTGTGGAGACATTCAAAACCCAAATGGACATGGTCCTGGGCAAAGTGCTCTAGCTGACCCTGCTTCAACAGGCAGGTTGGACTAGATATTTTCAAGACATACCATTCAACCTCAACCATTCTGTGGTTCTGTGAAGAGAGTGTTCTCTGTATTGTGGGGTTTAACCTATTGTCACCTTTTAGTGTTGTCAATTTCAAATGGTTCTGACCTTCCTGAAAGATAGCCCTGAATTTTATTTTCATTTTCCTTTGCAAGCAGAAGTGAAAAGGCCCTCTTCTGTTTAAGGCCATGACTAAGGTCTCTGCAATGAACAAGCTGTTGCACTGAAAATGTTTTTTATGGTCAAGGTTGAAGCACATCCTATTTATTAGTAGAGCTAGTAGTCTTTTGCTAGTTAAACTGAAACATTAAGAGACTATTCAGTGTTGATCCAACTCTAATTGTTACACAAATGAAGGAATAAGAATGCAACTAGACTACTTGCAAGAAACCTTAACCCACGCCGCCGGACCCCCAGACAGACACATACACACTGCTTTATTTCAACCCTTTCCCTAGTGTTGGGCTCACCCTTCCACTGCTCCCATGTGTTCTAGAGGCTTCACACTGCTGGTGGCAGAGTGGGATGTTATTGTGAGCTGCCAATATCTGGAGTCCTTTACCAGCAAGAAGATGATGATCATGATGAATGATTTCTTCTTTCTCGCTCTAGGATCCACCTAGGATCATTTTCATTTGCTTGCTGAGATGTTTTTCTCTTTCTCTGCTGCTCTGCAGTTCCCTGTAACATCCAAACTTGCTACATCTGGTGCCACCTCAGTATGCTGTCTCTTTGTTCTCTTTGTTACCCCTAAACCCAGTTTTGTCCAGCTCTAGGTCTGCACTTTAACTGACCATGGGCAAGTTGTTTGCAACTGTGCTCCTCTATGGCACATCCTGTATCTCCACTTCAAGGCCTTCCTGGTCCTACTCTGTCTGTAGTTCTTAAGACCTTGTCATCGTGTTGCTATCATATATATTCCATTGCACACAGAGTAACTGCTTGTCCTTGCTGCCTGGAAGAGGGAAAAGAACAGACAAATGAGAGGGAAAAGCAAAACAAATCAGGCAGAGGTACTTAGTTGGAGAACTTGCTGTCACAGCTACGTGAAGCAAACCAAAGTTTCGGGGAGGTCAAGGAAAGTTCAGGGAATGCAAACCTGACAAGCCTCAGTACTCAGGTCTTGCAAATTAAGTATAAAGTTTATGGTCTGTTACTGAGAATGGCAGTGCTGTGCTACAGACTCACAAAATTAACCATGCCATTGGTCTCCAGGCCCAACCACACTGTTCAAGGTCACTGGAATGCTGTTCTCAGTAGCAGCTGTCTCCTCTTGCCTTAGTTCTGGGTCATGTTACCCGTTTCCCAGACACAACCTTCTGTTTAGCAGCTGCATTCTACACTCTCTGGGAAACTTTTCTTAAGCTATGCCTCCAAAACAAGTACCAACTTTATGAGAGAAAGGACACTTTAGTCTAACAGTGGTACTTTTCTGACTCTTTTTTCCAAATTGCTATTTATTCATCTAATTCATATAGTTCTTTGTGCAAAACCATTACTATGAGCCCTAGGGTCTTCCATGCTTACCTGTTACTTAATGCTCCTTTTTCCTTCATCATTATTTTAGGAAGGCATCTAACATAAAATGTATAAATGTGCCATTTGCCTCAAGCCTGATAGTTAATTCATCTCCTGATGCACTGGTCCTGCAAACACTCTCTCTGCTATTATTTTCAGGCTTTTTCTGCTACTTTATTTGTGAGTGCCCAAAGACAGTTGTAGAGAAACGATGCTGCCAGCTCCTGCATCTTGTGCCAGCACAGTCTCAATCTGCAGTGTCTATTGCAGGAAAAAGCACCACACACCATTTTCTGTCTTATGACCTTTGGATACCTTTCTGTTTCAAATCTGTTTAGTATTTGGGCTTGTGTTCAAAGTGGCAAAGCCTTGTGCTCCTTAACATAGACCTATCTCTGATACAGAACATTTCCTCTAATATGAAATGATTCTTGTTTCATCAAATCAATTTGGGATCTTTCATGATGTCTGCCTTAGCTGTCAACACTTTTCATCCCCCAAGTGTCCTAGATTTCTGCTATTCCATAATGTTGTATTGTGGCTTCAGCCCTGCAATTTTCTTCTTGTATCACTTAAAACAATTGCCTTCTGCATGTCCAATACCACACTAGCACATTTCTGCCACCCCATTCTTCCAGAGGGCTATTTAATTAGTTTCAACCCTGACAGCTTATGCTATCCAGTGGTCGGCTAGTACTAAGTCCAGCAGAGACCTGCCACACTACCTTCCCTACATTTTCCTGTGTAGCAAAGCCTCTTCAGAACACAATGTCTGTTTCTAAGCCATTTCTAGGAGGTTTCTTTAGAAATATGTTTTCCCACCCTATCTAGATTAGAAACCAAAGGAGATAGATATATTTTGTCTCGCTTTTCTTCTGCTACTATATTATTCCATTTGATATGGACTTAAATTTTTATCCCATTTCATAAAAAAAAAGCTAATGTAACTACTATTTATACCATCTAACATCTCTTCTTTTGTTTCTTCTCACTCCTAGTTTTAAATGTTTTCTGTGAAGAGCTTAAATTGATTGAGAAGGTCTCCGAGAGGAAAGAGATCCAAATACAATGTCCCTGGCTCAGGGAAAGGCATGTGGACTGCAGTTCTCCTTGAAGGCAGCAGCCAGCTGTCCAGAAATCGTATTTGCATAGAGCAGCATCAGCCAGAGCTCCAATAGCTCCAGCCATCTGTGGTACATACTGTCTCTAGCCCACTCAAGAGATAGAAAGGAGCAATGGGAATGAGGTGTGGGATGGTGAAGGATGGAAAAGGTAGGCTTGTATAAGGAGAGATTAAGGGAGATGGCATAGAAAACTCTAGGCTGTTTGACTTCATTTGTTGATGGGTCTTGAAACTGCCTGTCCTAACTGGGGTGCAGTGAGACTGTGGCCTGCCACGCAGCTGCAGTTATGGCAGAAGATAAGGGGGGAAGGTTCTGGTAGCGTTCATAGAGATTTGAATAGAAGCTGTGGTGTTAGTTTATGATCTCTTGTCATGCATGTTTCAAGTTCTGTAGACAACATTGTGCTTCTTACTCTGGAATGCTTCTATGAGCACGAGATTGTAATTGCTGGCCTTGAGCTTGATTCTTGAACATCTGGGAACCAGGCAACCAGTGTTTGCGAGACCACACATGTTGGAAAACCACTTCTGCCAAAACATATTTGCAACTTTTTAAGGTACAGAACTAAGCTAAAAGAAAAAAGTGTTTCTGACCAAAAGGATCCCTTGGACAGCATTCAGAATTCATTGAATTCAGTGAGTCTGGGGACCTTTCTGAAAATGTGTGTGGACCTCTACTTTATCCATATTTGAAAGGAAATCATGAGAATATAGTGCCACTGGGTAACCCGCTTCTTATCATCATGACTGGGAAAGGGAATTTTCTAAGAATGGAAGAGTACAGAGTTAGAAACATATTGAGAAATTGTCTGAAGTATATTGTTGTATTTTTGTTCCCCTTGCCATATTCCCTAGGTAAATAATAAAATGGCTTGGACAGTAGCCTGCTAGATGATATGTAGATAACATTCAGTTCGGTTAGCTTATGCGATGTAAATATAGCTCTCAACTAATATTTTAGTGCCTAGCCCTCTACCCACTTATTCCTCAATTAAATGCCAGTTGGAGATTTAATTTTTTTTAATGTCAATTCATGAGTTAACTCTAAAAATGCCAGCACTGGCTGCAAAATGCAATCTCAGCAGAAGACAGATCTATGGATCGCCACACTTGCCTCTACCTGGCATTTAGAGTTATGTATTTAATGAAAATTCTAGAAAAATAAACTCCTGTTACTTAGAAAAACCCTATCTACCCAGATACATCTGAGCCAGCTGCCTTTGGAGGTTAAAGGCACTTGGTGCCCTCACTGTACGGGCTTTGTAGCTGATGAGAAGTATCAGCTGCAATACAGATTTGTGCAAAGTATGTTTCTTATTGCTTCAGTAAAAAGGTTAGGTTAGTCTCTGAGGAATGATTTTTAAAGGTTACTTTAATGTCAAATTACTGATTTTGATTTCCTGGTAATACAATTTTCAGTGTTTGGCAGATTCTTTTAGTTAAAATAACCATTGGGTGACATTTTAAAAGCAATCTGCTGTTTTGGCTAGCTGAGACTTTGAAGCATAATGATTAAAAAGGGAAGGTCATAAAAGCATAACTGAAACACCTGCCCTGGATATTGAACTCTAAAGTACAATTTCTCTCCATGGACATTTTCTGCTTGCATACTTATCCATATGCATATCCATATTGATGCCATGAAAAGCTGAAATCAAAACACAGTTGCCTTGGTGACTATTAGGCAGGTATTCTTTATTGCAGCGCTGGGCATCACAAGGGATTGCTCGTCCTCATGTGCTCACCAAATCAGTTAGTTGCACAGCTTATATGCAGGTTATACACACATATGCATGACCTTTGTGAGAAATTATTAACTTATTCATTACTTTTCTGGGAACTTATTGTTATAGGACTTCCTACATGCATACTACAGTCTTTAGGTGGTCTTCAAGGACCCTGGTGGTCATTTACTTCATCCACTCATCTTCATCATGCGTTTTGCTGTGACTGTAGCCCTTATCTTCCTCTTCTTGCTTACCAGAGCAGCATAACTGGCCTTGGGGCACCTTGTAGCCTTGAGTTTTCTTGTTCCCAAAGATAGGCCTGCTTGAAAACTTACACTATGCTGGTACATACATTCCATGATACAATTGCTGCAAAATTTGTTACTAATATCTACAAAAGTC
>VZTU01035798.1:0-11637 GCA_013400835.1 Zapornia atra | reverse complement strand
GATTCTGTGTGATTCTGTGAACACCACCAACGTGAGATTGCTCTTCTTGGCTTGCTGGGACAACTCCACTGTTGAATTCTCAGGTGCAGCATCTTGGCATATAAATCAAACCTTGTCTAATTGTAGTGCCAACTTATTGGTCAAAATCTTAGCCCTGGAGTTGAATTTAATTACACAGTAGATAAAGAGCATGAAGTACTTTCATGTTGTTTAGGAAGTCGTGGGCATGACTACTAAATAGCTTGTATTATTCCCTGAACTTGGTACGGGGCTAATTGTTTATCAGTCACCAAGTCCCTCATTTTCCCACTTCTAGCAGTCAGTGGTGCTGTAAGACCCCAGGAGAAGTCACAATACTGCTCTCAACAGAGGAAGATAGTATTCATCAGAAATAAGGGGAACTTGGAATTGAGCTATAACTGCTGGGGAGATGGGTTGGGGTTTTTTTTTCCCCTCTCTTAAGAGGAGAAAAACTTCTGAGTGAAAATTATTGCATTATCTCAGTTCCTTCTCTGGTTTTGATGTACTTTTATCAACTGATTTGCTCCAAAATAAAATGCCTGAAATGAATTACTCTAATATAAAAGAAAATACTGTTTTGGTTTGTTCTTCTTTTCCCATCTGCATTACACATACTAATGCAATTTTTTGGTCGCTTTGCAGAAACTAGAGAGTTGTTTTGGAAGTCAAATATTCCCCTCCCTTTGAACCCAGGGGAGGAAGGGTTGGTTGGGTTGGTTTGGGGTTGGTTTGGTTTTTTTTTAAAAGCATTTGTCAGGACAGAAACAGCTCTAGAGGCTTTAAGTAAAGCACTGATTGCCCTGTCAGTCAGGGTGCTGAGGAACTGGGAACTTCACAGATTGATGCTTGACAGAATAATTAGAAAACTGTCACTTGAAGTAACCACTCTGGTGTTCCCTAAAGAAATGTGCCCGTGCCAAATATGTGCTGTCCAAATCTAGAGGTTAAATGTTCACTAAGACAAAACATAGCATGTCACCAGAGAAAATTACTTCCAACATGCTGTGGAAGTGATGCTCCTCAAGCCCCTAAACAGTGACTACACAGTTTATTGAGCTTACTTCCTTTGATCTTGCTCCTGTATTCGAGAGCTTTTCAGCCCTGAACTAGGGGTTTTAACTTAGTAATGTGCTGAGGCATTATCTAACATTTCAGATAACAGAGGGGCTTGAAGGGTTTGAGGCAAAAGCACTTAAAGCTGTGACAATGTTTTCCAATTCTGGAAATGTTTTACAGCAGTTCTCCTAGTGCTTTTGAGTACCTTGTGCTAAATGTTAACCTGCCTTCTTAATCCTTAGCCCATAAGGAAACCTTGGATGTATTTTTTTCTGGTTTGGGTTGGTTTGGAGGTCTCTCTGAAGGGTGCAGGCAAGAGCTATGACACTTGAGTGCTTGGTTTTCATTCCTGTTAGTGCTACATGTCTGGCATATGCCAAAGGTTTGCTCTGGGAAAGGTTGGTCTTTGTCTGATTCAGTTCTGGAATCTCACTCTGTAAGGATCCAAGTAAGGTCTCTCTGGAGAGGAGTTTTTTTGTGGTAGGAAGCTCTGTTTGCTCCTGGCACTGATCCCAGTTCTGCTCCTATGGAGTTAAAAAACCTGATGTCAAAGCAGTTTCTGCAGCTGAATCTACATGCCCAGTGCTTCATAACAGCGAGCCAGGTGCTGAGCAGTGAAAATAATGCTTGTTTTCAACTAAATAGCTCGATGTGAAGATACCAGGTATAGTTTTGAAATTGGACAGTTCTATGGAATGACCATAATAGGTTCATCTTGTGCCAACCAGACTTGCGTGGTCACTGTGTTGAGGTTTGAGTTGCAGCTCAGAGTTTATTTTAAGGTATAATGGGTTTTTTTCAGAATTAGTATTTTTCCTAAACAGCTTGTGGATTCTTGAAGTAGTCAGTGCAAAGGATAATTTGAGACTTGGAGTTGTGCATTCTCCTATTTACTTGGTGTGTTCTAGGAACATGTGCTTTATTTTGTCAGTGAAACCACGTGAGCCTGGTTTCCTGATTGCTTGCTGCTTGCAGGGCTGAATCTTGACTCATGCAACTCTTGACAGAGGAAAAAACTACTTGAGTATGTCAGAATGAGTGAGTTATGGACAGTCAAGTTGTGTTTCCCAACGTTAGCTCTGGAGCTGCTGAGACTGTAGTTGCAATAGGATCTGTCAGTGAGAACTGGAGGTGTCTTTTCTTTGAATGTTACAGATACTGAAGGTCAGTGCTTCTATGGATTTAACTGAGAATAATTTTCAAATTTCTTTTTTCAGGTTTATAGATGAAATTTCAAAACTGTCACAGGAAGAGAAGAGATTTATTTCCATGAGCAGTCCAATTCTCTCAGCTAAATATTTCTATTTGTTACCAGTCTCCTTCTAGTGGAGTGTTAGTGCTTTTTTGCATTAATCTAAATAAAACCAGACTGGGTCCTTAATACCTGCTCAGTTCTTTCTTGTGCAGAATGGACTCATTGTCCCAGTAATGCAAGTGTGTGGTTACATACCTGAACGTGTACAGTGTCTTCAGCAGCGTTCACACAACTCTGTGCAGTTTGAAGGCAAATATTGCATGCTGACTTCACCACAGTTTGGAAACATGGGGTTTGTTTTTATAAACTGTAGAGTCCTCTTTGGGTTTATTTTTCCAAATAGTATTTGTGCCTGTTATTTTATAGTGGTTTTAGAGCTTCAGTTTTCCAGAAGGAAATGAACTGTGGCAGGGACAAGGAAATAGGGCCACCAAGGAGTTACTAAAACTTGGTGGAAGACTAGGGCTCCAGCTACCTCTCTAGCACAACAGGGTTCCTTCCCATAGTCACAACAGCTCTAGCAGTACTTCTTGGAACATCTCAGACCTTTTGAGAGCAGCTGGAGTAAATTCATTCAGATGAGAAAAGCCAGCAGGAATAGATGAGACAGGGATGATCTGGTTCTTGAGACTTCAGATCGAAGGCAGATAACTTGTTGAATGCAGGACTCCTTCATAAGGTGGGATGCTAAGACAGAATCTGTCCTTTGGGGGTGTGTCTGAGAGGTCCAAATTCTACTGGAGTTGGAAATGTTTCAGATACTGTTCTTTCTCAGCAACTGCCTGCCTGCAGAGCGAAGGGAAAAGGTTTCTCCATAGGCTGGATCCAGTAGAAAGCACCGAGTCTCCACTAAGTAAAGGCAGTTGATGCAGATACAGATATAACAGATATTTCAGTACAGTTTGGTTTGGGTTTTTTTTACCCAAACCACCTTTCAGGTTTCAAAATAGCATGTAAACTAACTTTTCACTGACACAGCTTCTCACCCGCTGCATCAGTGACAGAATTGTTTCTATAGAAACTGATTTCCTCAAAAGGCCAACATCAAAAACCCACAGCCAAATAATAGCATGAAATAAAATGTGATGGTGCAGGTGCTGGATCTTTATGATTATTGTCACTCATGGAGGGAAATCCACGTAGGACATTCCTATCTCTGGCACCCATAAGAGGTGTTGTCACTCCAAGCTCGCAGTAGTGAAACCTTTAGAGCTTCCCACACCATCTATTAAGTTTTATCCTCTCTTTTTCTATCACCCATACGTTTTCCATGCATGCTCCATACATATTTTTATCATAATGGTTTCAAGTAAACATCCCTTACCTTGCTGTTGTTCTCCAGTCCAAAGTTTTTAAAGCTCCACCATCCCTTTCCTACCCCAAGGTACTGTAAAAGTGTTTACTTTCTTTTTTTTTTCCCTTTCTTCTGAATATTTTTTAAAGGAGGTGGTGAATTTTGATTACATTTTGTAAATATGTGAATAGGGAAAACCTTCGTTTCCCTACCCTTTGAAATCATTCCCATGTAGGATTTGATAAATTGGACCTGACATAAATGCCTTCATTTTCTCCCTCTGTAAAACTTCTGTGTCTGAATAAATCAAAGAGAGTATCAAAAATAGTGGAGGCAGGGGGTGAAAGGGTTATAGGGAAGTGTTAAAAAATAATGCACCCTGGGAAGAGGGACATGCTGAGCATTTTGAAGTGTATAAAAGGTGTAAACATGAGGGAGGGAGTTTGGTTATTTAATCTTTGTAAAACTGGAACTAAACATTTTTTAAAAACAAAGAACAGTGAATATCATCAAAAATTTCCTAACAGCAAGAGCTGTAGTGTAAGGCTTTGATCCTGAAATTAGCTTGGTATGTGCCCTTCCTACTGCAGGCAAGGAGTCTGCTGAGTAGGTTCTTCGTTTACCCAGCTTGCAGTTCTGTTCCCCAAATCCTGCCTTAATGTCTAAAAGAAAAGTGGAAGTTATTCTCTCTGGAAAACATTTCAAGGAAGTAGGCTGAAAAAGGAAAGGTGTTTCATGGCCTTTCAAGAGAATAATCCTCTTAGATTTATTTTTTTTTAATTTTATTTTTTAATTATCAGTCCTGTGGCATGGACACAAGATAGCAGGTGGTGAAGTGCTGTTTTTAAAGGCTGTGGCATAACTCTAGTTTGCATCTGGTAATGGTATCTGGCATCAAATGCATTCAGTCAGTAAGCCCAAACTCTTACAGGAATTACCTCTGCAGTTCCTCCTTCTTCCACTGCATCTTCATCCTTTCCCATGTTGGAACCTGTATTCCTGACACCTCCTCATTCCCCCTTTACCCATTCTCCTTTCAGCCCCTGCACTCTGGTTTGCACTGGCACTTCCCCAGTAGGAAGTGGTGACTAAGTACATCTCCACAGTCCCACACCTCGCTGGTGGGGGAAAACTAGTGTTACTCTGAAAGACTGGAAATGAGCATGTCATTATGGATCACCAAGATGTGTCTGCGTGGGGGGGATAGCTGGTGTTCCAGATTTGCTTGTGGGTCTTATGTTGTTTTGTCTTTGGAGCCGTTAAAACCACTGTGTGAAACTGAGAACCAAATTCATTCCATACCTGGTCAGGATAAAAGACTGAAAGGTCCCAAGATCAGGGTTCCAAAGGGGCTTGTAGGAGATCACAGGCCTTCTCAGTCCCTGGGGCAGAACCGTGGCATAGTCTTTTCCTTTGACTCATTTTGAATATTACCTTTTTATAGAGTTAACATTTTGGAGTTGATCTCTTTGTTTGTAGCTTCTATTGCAGAAAGAAGGAGATAAATTTCTGTCTGTGCTTATTAATTTTCTATCATTTTTTCCTGGTCAACGCACACCACATTTCTGCCTTATCTTAAAAGCAAGCTTTTCCAGTGCTGGAGTAAATTTTCTAATTGAATACATCCAGTTGGCATTCTAATAGCTTGTCAATGTATGCATGTTAGACAGCTAGCCCTGTTGCCTTCACAACTAATGCTAGTTGAGTGCCAATATAAATGAGTATGATAATAGTCTGATATTATGTCTAGTCTTTTTCTAAATGTAATGTCAACATTTTTCAGAATCCATTGGGCTGTTTTCCTCAAAGAAAATGATTGAGAAATAATGAAATCCTGCTTTGTTTGTTATATCTGTGGACAATGAACCCTACAAAGAATTTTCCTTTAGAATGTCAGAGAATTCAAGTTGTGAACGCTTTGTAAAACAGGTCTTATTAGCCAGAGTGTGACAATAAGAAAAGAATGTAAAACTTCATGCCCATTTAAAGGAACAAGAGAAAAGGAGGGGAAAAGGCAAAGAAAGGCTGCCCTTTAAATGATTGATGGGCTGCCTAGATACCAGGTACAGTCTAGATTAGACGCATTTGGATAATTGACCCGCTGAATGGATATAGATTAAATTTGATTGATGATGTCACTATATGAATAAAGTCTTTATTTTTTGCCATTTTTGCTGGTTTATTTTGTTGGCATCCAGAAACAATTAAGTACTCTGTGATGTGTTGTGACTTTCCAAGACTGAGAATGAGTTTGGAGGGAAGGTAATTTTTACATGCTGTGTCGCTCTGATGTGAAAACCACTGGTGCTGTGCCACTCCATGTGAATGTGGAGTTTAGCAGGCCCTTGGAAGACATTTGTTGTCATTGTTTTTGTTGTGCTAAATAGAAACCTGGGCTGGAATCAGTCTCCTAGTCAGCATCATACAGCAGAGCTTCTCCTCTTCCTCGGTTTGAGGTAAACAGGTAAAGCATGACAAGAAAAAGGTCTCAGGAGGTGATAAGACTTTCCCAAGATTACCCAACAGTCAGTGGGGTAACCTGTGTTAGAAACCAGACTGTGTGGTCTTGAGCTGTGCAATGCCACGTCTTCCAGTGTGGTCTCCTGCCACAGATGTCACCAGTGCTGAGTTGGGGTGGGGAGTGCATGCATCTGTATATGCATTTCTGTAGGTATCGAAGATCAACGACATATTGAGCAGAAGTGTGAAGTACCAGCAGTTCTCCTCCATGTTGTTGTTGCTTTTCCTGCAGCAGAAAGAAACTAATAGCAATTGGTTTCATTATGATGTTTTTTTCTTCTGCTCACTGCTGGCTGAAGGAGGTTTGATATCAGCATCTAGTCAGGAAATTTACTGAATTGACAAGAAAGAAGATGGTTTTCATTAGTGTCCAAAAATACACAAATGCAAATAAACACAAATAAATGCTATTCTTTAGTAAAGCTGAAGAGAGTTTCTGTAAAACAAAGTCACTTTCATTTCATCTCATCTGTCTGTTTTGTTGAAGTGGTGGCCTATGAAGAGAAAAAGGTTACTTGTTGAGATTTAATGCCCTGAAAATTTACAGGCTCGATGCTTAAGCAGGAGTAAGTGAAGCGTTAAGGCATTTCTTGGGGATTAATGACTAGCTGGGAGGAGCTGATGGCTCGAAGAATAGCTGAGGACCATTAACCTCCACTGGTCATTAATTTTCAAAGGCTGCCTTGAATACTGAGGTCCTTATTGCTACTAGAAAATAAATATTTGAGGAGGAGGGGAGAGGAAGAATCATACAGATGTCTGAAATACATGGTATGAATAGTTTAGTACCTGTCCTGTCTGTCATGCATCACATAGGTGAATAGTCACTAATATTATTAATCTGCAGATTAATAATAGTTTTCAATTTCCACTGCTTGGCTCACTTTTATTCACTAATTCAGGCTGTGAAGTCTGTTAACATCAGGATAAATGCAGCTTTAGAGGTGTAAGTTGTGTGAGCTGCGTGGTTGGAGAACAGGCCGTGTATTGGTGCTGCTAACTGTTCTCGTGCTTAAATGAGGTCTCATGGCTGCCAGTGAACGTCCTTCGTTTTGCCTCCCCATTCCCTGCTTAGGCACATGGTAGGTACACGTTTGTGTCTTGTTCCCTGTCAGAGGACCTTTCCTCATGGTCGTCGTTCAGTGGGGATGTTCTCTGTGGTTCTTAGCAGCATTCCGTGGCGTAGCGTTGCATTTCCCGCCGCTCGGATTTGCTTTGCGTATGACAAGGCCGAGGCATGACCGCCTGGGGCTCAGATACAAGGGAAAATCAAGCTGGTAACACTGCTGCTCTTTGCAGTTCCTGCCCTTCAGCCCCAAGACAGAACAACCTCACCTGGAATAGTGTCTGCACGGGAAGCAGGAGCTGTTTCTGGCACCCTCCGAAACACCTTGCTTTTACCTGCTGTTTGCCCAGTGTTTACCTCATGAGGCGTGTGTTGCATCCGTACCCCACTTCGTGCTATTAAAGGGGCAATGTCAGTTGGAAATCAGCTGCTCTGTATCTTTGTCAGGGTTATGATACCAAGGGTTACAAAACTGAGCAAATTTGTGAACGAAACGTTTGGTGTTTTTTCATCATCTTTCTGCTCCGTTCAGCACAGCTTCCTGTATATGTTTCAGTTACTTTCTAGGCTGAACTCCCCTGCTCCCATCTCATGTCCTGCCATCATAATGAGCTGTCAAGGGAGCAGCTGATGGATATAGTGATTATCAATCATCTGGGGTTTGTGTCTATAGGCTGCTGCTGCTTTTAATGTTCATTAAGATGATGCTCTGTCACTCTCTTACTCTCAGTACCTTAAATTACTCTTGATTTTTACTACAATTTGCAGAGATGATCACTGAAAATAAGTGATCCTCACCACCTATGGGACAGTATCTCAAGCTTTCTAGGACTACTGAAGGCCAGCAGAAGAATTTGAAGGGCTGCCTTTTGCTATCAGGTATAGGAAAACCCACTGAAGAGTGTGTTAGCTTTTGCTCACATCCGATTAAATCAATGGAAGATGCTCTTTGGATTCTGGGAAGCTCCAGTCGAGGTTTTGGAGTGACAGTTAGAAGCTGCATGGCTCATTCTCTCCTTGTCTCAGCCCAGGAAGAACCTGCTATGTGCTCTGGTCAGTAGGTATTCTCCCAGTAGAAAAGCTGAGGGAAAATAAGGCAGGATACTCAAGGCATGAAGGAAAAAAGATCACTGAGATATATAACCTTTAAGGTGTTGCTTTTCTGTTTTGCAGAAGCTTATATTTACATAACGTAGTGCCTGCATTTCTAGACCATACAGACACAAATACTTGGGATTTTGATTTTTTTCTTAAGCTTCATATTATTCATAATACTTACTTTAGAAGCTTGAAATTAAAACTTCTTTCCTTACTGGCTTTGCCTTTTTTCTATTTGACAAACACTGAATTCTTCTCCATCCTCGGTGTCTCTGATGAACCCTGAAACTGCTGTAGCTGCTTCTCTTTCCTTCTGGATGCGCTGTCAGCACCAGTATGACAGAAGGTGCCCTAGTTGTTTCTGTTCCTATGACTTTTAAGTGTATATCCAGGGAAATGGTATCTTTGACTTACTTGCCTTGCTTGAGCACCTCTTTCAGTTATTTTTGTTGTTATTAAAGTTCATATACTTGGCATGATGCACAAAGAATCTGCCATTCCGGTTCAGTATTTCTGAACTGTTTCCTTGTATACCTGCAGCACTTTAATGAGAAAAACTTGTTTCAAAAACTGTGGGCCAGCTGCTCACCTGGTACAGCCTTGCTAAAATGAACAGTGAGCAGATTTGCATCTGCCAGTTCTTTACCCAGAACTAGGTACGTGAGGGAAAGCCAAGTAAAAGCCACCTTTTTACTCCAGAGTAAAAACAAGTGTGTATCTGTGATATGCTTGATATCCTAAGGTACATGCAGGGTATACAAAAACAAACCTGTGTGTGCCTCTTGAGACAGATTTGAAGATGGGGAAACACCTTGAAGTCTGATTTCCTGCAAACTCTTGACTAAAAATTCCTGCCTTCTGTTCAAAATCCCATGATTGAATTGGCATGTGGGTTTTTTAGGAGAAATTCTCAATCTTCATATACATCCTTCATTAGTTTTAGGGAGCTACCACACACACACCTTTAAGCTTTTCCAAAGTTAATCTGGTTTTATGCTTGAGATTCCTTTTTATCCCTTTGAATTTCCTGAGTCTGTTGTTACCTTCTAAAGTATTAGATATCTTCTGTCAAAAATTATTCTTTAATCTTCCATTCAGAAGTGTAATAGGCTGAGTTTCTTAAGCGAATTTTTGAGGTTCTGAGTAACTCTTCCAGTTGCTTTCTTTGACTCAGTTTTCTTGTCAAAAATCAGAGAATGTGAGAATTAAACTCAGCTCGAAGAGGAGAAATGACTGAGACAGCCATTGCTTTGTAGTCCTTGCATTTGGAACAGGAAGGAGTATCTGAAAACCAGACACATAATGTAGATAGCAACAGCAAAATTAAGTTAAAACTTCCCTAACAGCTGTGCATAACACCACATTTGAAAGTGTGACAGAGATGCTGAAAGTCCTCTTTCTGGTTCGGTTTGTAAAATCTGCCTCTTCCTACTAAAACATTTTAAATGGAAGACTTTACCACAAGTGAAAGATGAATTAATCAATTTAAGCCTAAGGCAAGACAAGGTATATGTCAAGTTACAAGTTTTTGGTGAAAAGCTGTCTGCTGCTGTGGTTGATGTGTGCAAGTTGCATAGCAAGCTATGCAGTGAAATTGAAAACTTAGGATTAAATACGTGTCTGGTGTTGAAAAGTGAATGAAACAGACTTCTACTGCCACTGAGCGCTCCCAGAAAAAAGACTTTTTCTTGTAGAAATGAAAAATGAATGAGAAACAGGTGACAGCTTCAGCATCGTGTTATACTGAAGGAAACTGCTACCTGTAGCTTTTTCGTAATTGGAAAACCAAAAGAGCTATCCAGAAATCAATAAAATGGCTCTTGTTTCTTGAGGGTTTGTAAGAATCTTAAAATTTGCAGTTGTGTGCAGTGTTCAACTGTGCCCATGCTTCGTTTTTGACATACAGATAGGCCAACAGGCTTTCAGAAGAAAGCTTACAGACGTGTGCTGTACAAGTGGAGGCCTGGAAATAACCAGTAAGCAGACTGAGGATCCAGCTATGCTGGTGGCATCTGTACTCAGCAATGTATAAGCTGAACCATTGCAGAATTGTGTGTTTTGAAAGGGTTTGTCCCACCTCTGCTACAACCAGTAGTTTGAGCTAAATGTAGATTCACAGATTGACAGAATTGTCGGGGTTGGAAGGGACCTCCAGAGATCAGCAAGTCCAACCCCCCTGGCAAAGCAGCTCCCTAGGACATGTCACTCAGATAGGTGTCCAGATGGGTCTTGAATATCTCCAGAGAAGGAGACACCACAACCCCCCTGGGCAGCCTGTCCCAGGGCTCCCTCACCATGAAAAAGATCCTGACCAAAACAGTGGTCAGTGAGTTGACATTAAGTGAGTTTTTAGTTCTTTGGCTGTCCAACATTTGATAGAAATTTGGTGGTTTCTTCATGTGAACTATTAACTGGGAGCATTCACAGCTCTGCCATTAGATGGGTCTGTGGATTCATCTGTCACAACTAAATGTGGGGCAGAAAGGAGGGTTGCCATTCCACCATGTTGGGTATAGTAGAAGAATTTGCAAAAGTACAAATAGGACTTGCAAGGTTTTGATTTCAAAGCCTGAAGAGTAAACAATTATTTCAAAATTAGCTTTGTAACTCGTATGTTAATTTAATACCAAAGGGAAACAGTGAGCTCTCAGTGTAGAACTACTTCAGCATTTTCTGCCAGTTCCAGTGTTTTCTAGAAGGCACCATCACAGCTGCAGCCTCACAAGGAAATCAGTGATATTCAATTTCCTGAAGTCCTGATAATCAAAACTAGCAGGTAATAATAGAGGCAGGCAACGATGGTGATTAACTGGACCACAGTTGTTTTGCAGGAAGGGAAGTTTTGTGGGAACAGGAAGCCTGGGCCAGAATAAAACCTGAGAGGATGGCATTGAAAGAGTGCTCATTGTAAGTTAGTGCAGGAAGCAGTGGCCAGTTTGAGACTTAGCTTTTAGACTAAGAGTCCAGACATCTTGGTGACAGTTATATGTCACGTCCTTGGTCTTGCCTTGGGAAGTGTCTTGCCTTGTCCTTGGTCTTGCCATGTGTTAAAGGATTATGTTGAATAAGCCTCCTTTGAAACACCAATATGGTGAGCTTTCTGTGCCCCCAATAGCTTGACCTTCAGGGAAAAGAATACAAAATAAGTAAACCCAGGACATAAGCAAAAGGATTATCAGTTTGGATTGGAATTGTCATCTCTGCTAGTTATTATACCTGACACTAAGCTTTAACAGATGGCTACTGAAAAGAGAAGGGTTAAAGAAACCCTGTAAACAGCAATTGCCAACCAAAATAAAACTAAATGTTGCCTTTGAAATGGCATGG
>VZTU01035796.1:0-23995 GCA_013400835.1 Zapornia atra | reverse complement strand
TTAATTTCTCCTCTGAAAAACTTTGATTTTTTTACTACTTGCCTGTGTCTAACTTCACACATCAACTGGTATCCTCCTTCCTTCTAAAACCCCAGACTGATAGGGAGCTTGGTATCAAGCATAATAGTTTTTACTGTCCAATGATACTAAAATAGTTGTTATGATACATTGTGTGGTTTGATTTACAGCAATTACTACAGCATGTCAATGACTTTGCTAGGCATTTTCTAAGATAATACAGGATGTCCTATATTGAACATTCCAAATTGGAAGCTAAGTGCAGAACACATGACCAGTTTTAAAAAAATACTGAAAACTTTCTGCATGATAGTCAGGAGATTAGACAACATATCAGTAAATATAAACATTGTGAAGTAAGTTCTGTAACATCAGATTAAAAGAGAAAAAAAAAATAGTGATGTTTGGCTTGCAGTAAGCCAGTATGCTTAAATATATATAAATATGCTTATCTAAAATGCCAACTTCTAAAATGTGATCCTGGCTGACATGACCAAATTAGTGAAATGTTTTCTTTTTTTACAGAAACATGATAAAGTCCTTTTATACTGCAAGTCTCCTGATAGATGTTCTAACTGTATTTGGGGAGCTCTCTGAAGAAGTAAGTGTTTGGGATATTAGTGGATTCCCTGATTGCTTTTCCCAGCACAGGTGCAAATTAGTGGTTTAGTTCTGTAAAGATGTTTTTATAAGTTGTGAATATGAACTTCAAAGAACATAGTGTCGCATTGTGAAATGGTGTCAAATTGTGGTCCAATGCATGCTATTAAGTCATAAGGAATCGTGCTAAGTATTTAAAATGTTATGTGTGAAATACTAGATAACTGTTACTTGTTAGAAGATGGTTCATGACTTAATCAGACTTTGAATTTCTAACTGATACTACTGTGAAGCATTACATTGAGCAAGTAGGAACGATGATGGGGAAACAAAACAAGGTTTCTGGCTTTCTCCACCTTCACTTCTTGCTCTGAAAGCAAAGAACTTCAGTGCTAGTAATTGAGGTCATAATGTGTATTGCTTTGGTTAGAATAATTATTTTTTTGTTTTTGCAACAAACCCCACTTTTAAAAAGTGATGTGTATTTACTTTTTAAAAAATGGCTTTTATCTGGACATTAGGATGTGAATGTTTGGTTCAAAAAATTATCTACTAAAGTAACTTGACACAGTGCTCTTCATTGCTTATAATTTTTTAATCAAATACATAGTCCAGCATTGACTCCAGAATAAGCTCTTAGTCTGCTTTAAAACAAACCTTTCTATGAGGTACTTGGTCAGCAGCTCTTTGTTATTCATGCCCCATAGAAGAATTAATCTCTGATGTAGAGGAGCAGGTACTGTTAATCAAGTAGTTCTTGTTCTGAAAATTGAAAGCGAGGTTTCCTTGCTAAACTAACTGAACAAGAAGCTCATTTTGAAACTGTAATGGTATGGTTGATAACTTCTGGCAAAGAAGAAAAAGTTAGAGAAAGCTGCTACTGACTCGAAGGAGAAGTTAAAAGATTGTTAAAGGAAGGCTGAGATACTTAGAAAAATAAATAAGAAACAGAGACAATGCTAAACAGTCAGACAAAATCAGGAAGGGCTGATCATTTAAGTGTTGAATATGTCTCAAGACCTAAATCCATTCAGGTAGTCTACAGATACTTTTTCTTTCTTACGTGCTTGAGCATTACAGGCTTCCCTGCTTACAGTACTAAGCTGAAGATGTCCACTATAGTGTTGCTCTCTACCCTAATTCTAGATGACAGTGCAATAGATTTTGTGAAGTACAATTTGAAATTTCAACCTATTCTCAAAAAATCTGGATCTAATTTCAGTCAGGACTTCTAAAGAGAGATTATTCTCTCTACCTCAGTTTCCAAACAACTTTAGCTGAGATTATTACTGTGGAAATTAGAGTTCACCATTACCTTGCATGTGAAGATGTCAGTGTGAAACGTGCTATCAACCTGCATTGTTTGCTTGGCCAGATTATTACACTCATCTTCCCACATTTCTCATCTCTGTTCACGTTCAAGTTTGTTCCTTGAGATATATTACCTCAGAACTGTCTGATCCAGTTATTTCACTGACAACTTTGGACAAAGTAATTGATTTACACAATCAGGTTAAGATTTCTTGAAACAATTGAGAATTCTTCTTGGATTAAAAAAACCACTACTGTAACAGTCCCAGGAGATGTCAAGTGGCCAATCTTCATTTTATGTTTTGACATATTGTACCTTAATAAATAAAGTATATTTTTAAAAAAAGAAATGGAAAATCTCAAATTTGTTTAGATTCTGACATTTATTTCAATCACTCATGTTTGGTGAGAAGAAAAATCTGTGAAAACCCAGGTGAAATGCTTTTCCTCAATTACTTTTCCCCAAAATAGCGAAAAATTGTGTTGTTTTTTTTCTAATACCGAAGTTATTTCAGTTTCAAACAGTTACCATAGAAGTGAAATCAGAAGGGCAAGCAGCAGGTTTGTTCATATTAACTATGTGCTATTGCTTCATATTGACAGCATTTCAGAAAATTAAGATTTGGCAAAAAATTATATGGACTGTCTATATAGTGATTTTGAGAAGTATATATATGTTTTTTTTCAAATAACCAAACTATTAAATCTGTCATTAACAATTTTTTTAAAGTTGTCATTATCATAACCCCTTCCTATAAGGGTAGTTTATATATTGCTGAAGTCCTTCATCTGATGCTTAGCTATATTGTGAAGATATTAAACCAGAATATTGTATGTGCTAGAATATCGCACACACAAGACATTAAACTGCCACTGCAGCAGCCTTTTGTATTCATGCTCTAAATATATTTTTTGAAATTTAATGTAATTAGAAAAGATTTTATGTTATTGATCAGCAGGAGTAGCATTTTACATTCCAGATATTTAAATCTGAAGTAAATAATTGTCTAAGTTTGTGGAGATAAGAAGTTTTCCTTGTTATTTTGCATCAGTAATTAGTACCAAGTGCTCCATCTTTCACACTAGATGATCCTGGTATAATTTATTTCCTTTTCCTGACGTGCTGCACTAATTGAAGATCTTCACAGTTTCCTTTCATGCTGAGATCCTATTAGAGCTGTTCTTTAAATTTTTTTTTGTATGTCACTGATTAATTTCACATGTGTTGTCTGTCTTTAAAGGGGTGTCAGATGATAACAAAGAAAGCAGTTTAGTTTTATTATCTGTTCTCAGGGTGGAAAACCTGCTTATATTCCTGGTTTGAGTGCATTAATTCACCGAAGTGAGTGGTTAACCTGGCTGGCCTTTTCTTTTCCCCAGAATGTCCAACACAGGAAGTACGCCAGATGGAAGGCAGCCTACATTCATAACTGCTTGAAGAATGGAGAGACTCCCCAGCCAGGGCCCATCGGAATGGAAGGAGAGAGCTTTGGTAGGGGTTTCCATCTGTTAAAAAGAGCAGAGGGCAGGGCCCAGACCGAAAAGGGAGTATGTGTGGTTCCTTGGGAACAGCCACAGGAAGCACAGCTTCCCTGTGTAATGTTCTGTTCCCATGGGCTGCCTTCTGCTTTTTCTTTGCTGCTTACCCTACTCTTACTTTTATTGGACTGTACTATTTGATTGAATTATTTAATAATTTATTTTTTTCCTTCTTGCTGTAGTGAAGATTATTATTTTGAATACAGCTACTCTCAAGAAGGGCCAGAACCGTGCATTTCTTTAATGCTGCCCACATTCCTTCTTTTAAATCTCTTCTATGAAGTCATTGATAATTTTGCCTGTTTATCCTCTCTCTGAAGTTAAATAGGAGTCAAAAAGAGTTTGATCATATATAAATTCAACTTCAGAGGAAACACCTGATTGTGAGACAACTTCTTCCTCCCCACATAATAACATGGATTTCAAAACCAGTTTATGACCTTCTCTCTTTAGATTGGATTTCCTGCCGCTTTCTCACTCATCCCCCTTTACCCCAGGTTTTTAGGTTTTTTTGTGTATAAAGTGATCATGCTCTTCAGTTACTGATAAAAGCAAAATATATGCAAAAGTTACTAATTTCTTTAATATATCAAAATTGGTATGTAAATGTTAACTTTCAAAATATTTTCACCCATTTACTTTTCCATTGTTTGCAGTTTTTCTATGCTTAGTGCTTTATGAATGTTTAATTCTTTTTGCATTTCACCAGAAGCTTTTGATTGTGATCAGTTTCATTAATAAATGGTCCCTTTGTTTCTCTCTAGCTGTTTCTGTAGCAGAAGACAAATGTGCAGCAAAATATAAAAAGTGAAAAGGCAGCATGGCATGGATAAAAACTGTCTGGCTTGCTACCTTTATCAGACAGTGAACGAAGTTTAAATAGAAGACAGGCAATCTTACTCCTTCCAAGTCAACCTTGTTGGAAAGTAGTATATTGCCTGAAGTGTAAGAGTTTACTGTTGTCTTCCAAATGTGAACTGGAGAACATGGCATAAAAGGTGAAGTGGGTCTAAGGAGAGTTCTTGTTGCTCTCTTAATCTATACCTGATGGGAGAGTATAGAGAAAAATTTAAGGCAGACTATTCTTGGACATGCATAGTGATAGGACAGTAGGCAATGGGCAGGGGTTGAAACAAGAAAAATGTAAATCAATTATTAGGACAGTAACTTTCATCGTGAATGTGGTCAGATATTAAAAACGAGAGACCAAGAGAGGTTATGGAATCTCCATCCTTGGAAGTATTCAAAACCCAACTGGATATAGTCCTGGGCAACCAGCTCTAACTTAATGTGCTTGATCATGGGGTCGGACAAGGTGATCACAGGAAGTCCTTTCCAACCTTAGCCATTTTGTTCCCAGCACAGCATTATCTGTGTTACTGCTGCTATGACAGAGGAACTAGACCAGGTCACCTGCAAGGGATCCTTCAGCCTTTATATGATTCTTAAACAAATCATTTGGTTGCATATAGAAAAGGGAAAGAGAAATTGAAAGAGAAAATTGCTTCTGATGTTCAGATTTAGCAAAAAAAGTCTGAAGTTGGCTCTCCACAATGTGATCTCTTATCATTTTTATCTCCTGGGCACTGTTGCAGTTAAAAAAATATGTATAAAATACTTTTTCACCTTTTTTAACAGAATGTGTACAAAACATCTCCCCCTGTTTTGTTAAAAGTAAGCATGATCTGTCTAAAAGCCTAGGTGCCAATTATAATTTCTTTGTTTACTGTTTTAGTACTCTACTTAGAAACATTGCCATAGAAGTAAATTCAAAAATTTGTGAACAAATAATGAGTGTGATAGAATTTTATTTCAAAGTTAACCATATATTTTTATGTTTTCTTTACCTAAAGATGCCCTACAAACACAAACACTGGGATGGCCATCCTGCCCACTGAAGTATGCTCCAATCTAGGCACAGCTGTATTTGAAATGAAATATTTCTTCAACATACAATCTTTTTTGAGGCAGTTTTCTTAACTGCTACTGCAGCTGTAGCAAGAGAGATGCAGCTCCAGCTACAAACATCACCACGTCTTTCTATGTCAAATTATACCAGTTTGATAATTTAATGGAGAGGCCAACGTGGGACATAGTGAATGTAATCAATAGCCCAATTAAATATTTGTAGCTCTAAGTGAGTGCTCTTTAGTGCTCTCACTCACGGTGTGGTAATGTTTACACAGCTCACCTGATTGTGTGAAATTAATTATGGATTCTAAACAATTGCAAAAATAGAATTTCTAAGCAAAGATGACAGAGCGTTTGCTAGAAGTCCTTGTGTGCAGCTCACGTAGAAACAATAATTGCTCCTCAGCATCCGCGAGTAGCCTACTTTCTTCATTTGATTAATGTGGAAGCAAAGGTAACTGACTTGCTCAAGGGTGCAAAAAGGTTGTAGGATGGAAAGTAGAGTTGAGACTTGACTGAAATCTTTACCAGTTATTCATTGTAGATCATTACAAGCAGTAGTGTGAATAGATGAAGACTTGCTTTCATTAACTAGTTATATCTACATACAACTTTAGAGGGACGCAAACAATAAGCCAAAATTTTAACATCCTTATTGATAGGGTGGCTGCAATATCTATAATTTGGCAATTTCTTTTTATTTGTCCATTTGTGATTCATGTAAGAGAATTTCTCATATTCCTTTTACTGAGCAATGAAGTGAAAATACTTGTTGACGTTTATTTTTGGAAACTAACTCCATGGTGTAGGTGTCCATAATCCTTTACACAACCAAGGCAAAAATTTTATGCAAATTTATTTTTATGGGAAGAATAATTGGAAAAAAGCATCAATTCTTGCTTTGTCCATCAGAAGAAGAAAAGCAGCATTGTTTGAATGTAGGACTGGACCTTCCCCATTCCTTTCTGCTTGCTCATTTTCTTCCTCCCCTTGCAAGTGGAAAAAGTCTGTTTAAACAGAATGAAACTAGGTCTCTGTAGCTTGACAAATTACCGTTTTTTTCCAACGTGTTATTTTCTTTGCGATTCTTCAAAACCATACTGTAACTCTTGGAGATGTTTTTACAGTAACATAGGCATGCTTTATGCAGTTCTGCTCTTGGATTTATGGATGCTTTTGTCAGGATGCCACCATGGAAACCTTAAAACGGCATGCTTGATTTATTAATGCAATTGGAATACGAGTCCTAGAGTACACATAAAGGTCACTTAGCAGTAGCCCTAGGTCATCCAACAAGATTTTATACTAATGGAAAACAATTACAAAATGTAATTCTAAATATGAAAAAGTTCCTAAATGGTTATGGTATAGCCATAGTAGAATGGAATACATTATATGTCACTACTTTCATTGCAATATATAAGGAGTATGCTACATTTATATTGCACAATTCCAGGAAACCTTTATAGTCCCAACTAGTAAAAAGAACAGTGTATGAAAAGGTGATGAGTTTTTTAGTTAATTTTTTTTTGTTGTGGGGAAAAAAAACCTTTTAAAAAAAGCAGTCTTCCAATAGAACCTTGCAGCATCTTTTAGCCATTATTTCAAGCTAAAGAGAAACAGTGCAGCAGAATGAGAAGAGAAAATGTTTTTAAATTAAAAATAATAGGTTACATTTTTACCTCTCTGGACTCCTATTTTTAAGGATTCCAGAGAACTGGAGGAAACTAGACTCCTTAAAAATAATTATTAAAAAATTCTAGTTTTAAATTTAGTGCTCTGGGCTGTTGAATTTAAGTCATCATCGGTGCTTCCTTATACTAGACAGGGGAATGCCGTTAAGGCTTGAGACCTCTATTGATATGAAAGTATCTTTGGGCAGTTGGTTATGGGACAAGGGTTATCAGCCTTATTCTACAATGTCTTCCCTTCAATAAATAAATAATTAAACCAAGCAAATAGTCTGGGTATACTCTAGCTTAGGAAAATCTGTAGAGCACGTGGATTCACAGTGCTGTGATCCAAGCACAAAGGCCACTGCGGTTCCAAGACAAGAAACTCATCTGGGGCTGAAACTGAACACGTAACATCTGTCACTGTTTCGTATTTCACCATTCTTAAGTGTCAAGGAACTTCTAAATTCTACGTTATTACTGCTTTGTGCAAAATGAATTCTTTAATTTTTCTAGCATTCATTCCCATTCCCTGAAAGAGTTTTATTTTTCATTAATGTTATGGATGCTGTAACCACAGAACTTATAAACAGTTTGTTGATTTAAATGTTCTTTTCCAGCAGCCTGAAATCCTTCACTTAGCACTGCTGTTAAAACTCTTCATGAATGCTGCATGTGCATATCTAAAGGGTGCTTCTAATACTTTAGCCTTTGATAAAGAATATTTTAAATATTTACTTTTCAGAAAGAATAGTTACAATGCTTTGATGGTATTTGGGCAGTTTAAACACCTAAGGAGACATAATTTAAACAAAGCTCCTTTTATGTTATAAAGTTCAACATTTGCCAATGCCACAATGAGAAAATCCGAGTTGAGCTTGGTTTCTCGATACATGAGCCTGATAAAAAACTGTGTCTCTCTTCTGTGACTTTGCCCCTTACAGGTACTGTTATTAATGGTGGTCAGCATTTCTAACCCTTTTTTTTTTCATTGGGGTTTTTTGTTTGTTTGTTTGTTTATAACATTGCCAGACTTCAAACATTTGAGTTCGTGTCTGCCAGGACCTGTGTTGCCTAAAGCATTGCACTTGTACGGGAGGGACTGGACTACCCTGTGAGGACGTTGGAAGCTGAAACTCGGAATGTCTTGGAGAGAAAATTGGGAGACAGTGCAAGGCAGACACAAGTATGGGGCAAGGGGTTGCAGCAGTGGGGTGTAAGTCCTGGTGCAGAGGGAGAGAAATCAGAATGGGACTGAAGAGGCAGATGAGGGCAACAGGAATCTGCAGAGGGCAGAGTAAAGGAGTAAGAGCATTAACAGTTAAGTCTGAGCAAGGTCTTACAGGTAATTTCTCTTAATTGAGATGCTAAGTACAACAAAAGCATGTTTTGTCCCACTCCCTCCTTCTCAGAAGTGTCTTAGTAATTTTTAACAGCGGCTGTCCCAAAATACTAGCTTCAGGCAGACACCCAACATGGAAAATCCAACTTTATGGCTACAATTTGACCAAGCTATAAATAACTGATAACAGTGTTACAAATAAACTTGGGCAGCCTTAGCTTCGGACAGCATGATGAGTGATGTGTGTAACTATTTCATTAATCTTACGTACAGTAAGTCTCTGGCATTTGGTTAAACTAAATTTTATTTTCTGAAACGGTTTTAAAACCTTTTTATTTTTGTTAACACCAAAAGCACTGAAAAATACAGCATTCAACCAATGGCTTATTCCTATCACACTGTTACTTAAAAGGTACCATATCTGGTGTTTACTTTTGAATCTTGCTTTTTTGCCAGTTATAACACATGAATTTTCACTCCAAGCATGTGAGCCACAAGAGTTACTAGCAAAATGAGTTACTAGCAGCATGAGTTACTAGCAAAAAATACAACAGAGGAAAAATCTGGCACCTTAAGATATCCTTCACCTACCAGAAATCTGCCAAATGTTTGTTTACATATGTCAGAAATAGCTTCATAAAACCACAGACTGAATTACACATTGCAGCAAGTGAAAGTAATTTTCATAAGAGTAACATATAAAGGTTTTACCATGTTCTGTGTTTTTACATTAAATTTTGCTAACAGTGCTTTACACTTCTGACAGAACTTTGCTTCTGGGTTTCTTTGTTTTTTAATACTTTAAAAAAATTATTGGTTTTAGACTGGAGATTGGGGGATTTGTGCATTTATTGATTAGTACTGGAATGTTCTGAATGAAAGTAAACTACTGCAACTTTGCATATAAAAGAAAAGTACATATTTTTAGCTGTGTATGTCCTAATGACAATACTGTTGATTTTACTGTGCATTTTAGTCTTTTATTATGATAAATAACATTGTGAATTAGAAAGTGTTTAGTCATTTTTAGCAAAGGTAGTACCTGAACTATGTCTGGGAGGAATAGGACCTTGCATGGGAAAAGTTCTGATATTTATAATAGTAATATTTGGAATAGTTGACTGTTTAATTATTAAGCAGTAGACGTGTTTGTATAACACATAGTCTCGTATGGTTGAAGAGTAGCGTGGATTTCATAAAGAAACAACACCTCTTTTGCCAGCTCTAGACACACACAAGTTTTATGCTCCCCTATTTGTTTTGCTCCCTTTCAAGAACTGGCTGTTAACAAAGCCATTCCCAAAACTGTGCTCGTTTCACCTGACATAATTGATACAGATTAAGACATACACAGTAAAAGATTTTTTTTTTAATTGAACTGAATTAAATTAGAGCAGAAATCAACCATATATAAATTAACTGGGTCATTAGCATAATAAAAATGGACCATTACGTTTGCAGCCTTCAAAGCAACATTGAATAAACTAGATTAGAACCTTGAGAACATGACTGTGTTGAAAAATAATGTTCTCTGTACATGCTATGGGATGTATTTAACCTCATTCTTAAAATGCTTTATGTACTCTTAACTGTCCTAGATAGTTATGACTTGGCTAAACTGCGTATCATTTTCTTGTTTGGTATTACCTTCCCGAAATTCCTCTTTTTTTGTCATTTATTTGTGGTTACAGGGTGAAAGGGTTGGCACTGTCTTTAAAAAGCGTTTCTAAGGCAAATACAGTTTTCCATATTCTGAATCATGTGTATATTAAAATACAGATTCCTGCATTTTTGTGCTAAGGGATTGTACTGGTGAGACGAATTGCTTATATTTAGACCAGTAATGAGATAATACTTCAATTTAAATAGAACATTGAAAGTATGTGAGTTTCTAAATCTGTATTCTATGGTATTTTGCTTTTTTACTTTGTCAAATCAACTGTAGGCGTTTTGGGTTGATAAATGTTTTGTGTCATACTGCGGTGGCAGTTTTTCTACTAACAAATATTTGAAAGGTTTTAAAAGACAGTCTATGTTTTCAAGTGTTTGTATAGAAGAGTTGCAGTAATTCTTCTTTTGTGTCATCTCTGCAGATGGTGAAAGAGAAGAAGCAGGGTCATCTTCTCTCCACAGTGGAACAACTCAACCAACATCATCATCATCATCGACATACGAAGCTAACAACATACCAACTAGTAATTACACTGGCATACATATACCACCAGGTGCCCATGCACCAGCCAACACTCCAGCTGAAGTACCTCATAACACAGGTATGTTGGAATCACACCCAAAAACTTCATGCCTTTATTGAGAGGTGAATTCTAGCCCCTCTCTCCATTACATCTCACAGGTATTCTATGGCAGAAGCAGCATCATAAATTAACGCTGCAAAAATGCCATTGGAAATATTTTATATGTTTTTATGCATTTAAAAATAATTAATTCATATTTTGGAGCACTTTGCCAGAAGAGGTATATGGAATGAAAGAATGAGTGTTCCTGTAGACAGAATTGTTTTGGTTTTTTTTCTAGAATCATGCCTTGCAGCTTCTATTCTGTAAAGCACCGTTTGAATCTTGTATTTGATAGATGACATTACCTTACATAATTTCATATTCAGCTTTTCCTGGGCAGTTAGACTGCTGTTCTTTATGTGGGAACATACCCAAAATAGTTTTGAAACTATTACAACAGCAGTATAACAATCATGCCTGATGTACCATTCATACCTTCTCTTTGTTAATTCTTTTCCCATGCAAGTAAGTTAGTGTGATTGACCTCAAACAGTAGTATTATTGGAAATTTCGTCCCTGCTGCTAAATATACTGGCTCCTACACCCCGATTCCTACTTTGTATCATTTTTAGACCAAGTTCTTAAAATTCCAGAGTTCTTTCTAGTTGCTGTATTTAATATATATATATATATGTAAAGGTTGTATTAAATTATTTGCAAATGCAACTTTTTCATCTTATGTTACTTTCTTGTAATTGTGTTTAATAAGACTAAAATATTAAAAGCTCTGGAGTTCAATCCTGATGATCATTGGTTTGTTCAGATATGCTTTTATGTTACAGGACATACAAGATGTTTTTATCACACAGCCACTCCTTTTCTTTTACTTTCTCATTTTAAAAATGCTTCACCCTATGAAAAGTTCAGGATGCTCTTTTTTTTCAGCTTTATCAAAGGGAAATCCTTCAGATAAGTGGGTGGTTTTGGTCTGGGAGAGTGTTGCTTTTTACATTCAGCCTAGATAAATGTTTCCCTCTTAGTATTTACCAGATACGAAAATTATGGAATAGGTACTTTGTTGGAATACATGAATTCTTTGAATTAAATAATTTTAACCCCATCAGTCATTCCATGAAATAACAGATAATTTAGAAAAGTGATTATACCATCTTCCTACATAGGAAATGTTGTAGAAATAGCTTTATTGTAGAAATAGTCTGGTATGTTCTGAACATACTGCAAAAATACAGTGTTGGATCAGTGCAGATGAGAGCATCTCAAATTTGAACAGAGACAGAAAAATGCATGAAATGCCATTTCTTCTAGTGTCAGCATTTCTCTTTTAAATCAAGTAGCTGCTCTATTCTCACCAATTCTTTTTGAAGATATTAAGAAGGAGATGGTTTGTGACTCTGAGATGGTGGGCATGGAGCTTTAAAAATACAATAATGGAATCTCCCTGATATTAAAAGGCAGAATTTAAATCTCAGATATAAAAGTTTACACATACTTTTCTGTAGCAGGTTTTACTCTAGAGTAAACGGTGTGTTTTGGAATAGTGTTTTCTCATTTTTTACTGCTTGAAATTAAATTTCCGTGAAGTACTGAACTGATAAAATGAATGACAGCCTGTAAATTCTTCTGTATTTCTTTGTTTTATAAAACTTTCATAATCTGAAGTGAAGGGTTTAGAATTACTTACTAGAAACTTTCAGAGTTGGGAAGCTATCAGCTGCTTAATTTAAAAATCACCGTGTCATTAAGTTTACCTGTTCTGTTGCCTTAATTAGTCTGCTTACTTTTGAAGTCCATGAATAAAAATAATTAATTTTTTGCATTGATTTGCAGGAGTGACAAGTAACACCATTCAGCCTGCTTCCCAGAATATTCCTCTAGTCGATCCTTCCCTTTACAGTGCTCAGTCTGCAGGTAAGCTGATGGCGTTGATACTGTCTGCGCATGGGCACACTGTGTCCTGCGTCTCCCTGGCACTGAGGGAAGAGGTTGGAGAAATTCTGTCATTGTTACCTGAATTCTACTCACTCGGAAATTTTAAAAGGAATGGATATGCCTGAATATCTAAACATTGTTTTACTGAGAGTTTGATATAGCTTCTGAAAACTTTGCTGCAATGTATGATTACTGTTTTCTATCTGACCTTTTGAAACCAATGAGCTAGGTTTGTGCTATGTGTTTTGTTCCTTCTCTGATAAGGTTCTGATATACTTAGCAAAGCCTATGTTCGTCGTGGCTTCCCTAAATTACATTTTTGGAAATAAATGCACATTCCCTTTATATTAGTGTCTTCTGTAGGGTAGTACATAAGTTATTTATTCACTTCATTAAGTGAATAACAGTTTTCTGTTGCAGCATAATTATGCGTGCTTCTTAATTGTAAGTAGTACCTGTATTAAATGAAACAATTTATAAGCTACTGTTAGTTGTCATTTTAATGTACCTTTTAATCAATGCTTTTACCTTTTAAAATTCCATTAGATGTTAAAGTCACTGGTAACCAATACTGCATGTATTTTATGTCTGCTTGCATATAGCATACTTTGAAGTGCACACATAAGTGCTGACCTTAGGGGAAACATGGCTTGTGAAAGAGTAGTGACTAACAGTAACGCTGGAATCATCCTAGGTTCTAATTGAAGCACTGAGGCACATGTGGACAAATTATGAATTGTGTTCTCAGAATTTTTCGGTAGTGGAATAGAGATAATAAAAAGATAAGTTCCATCTGTTTGTAATAATCAGATTTTTGTTGGCAATGTCATGTGGATGTTAAGTGAGGAGGAGGTCTAGAAGCCTTGGTATGAGATCTCTTCACATTCTACCCTACAGCTTATCCTCACCAGAGGAAGCTGGTAATTCATGTTTTAAGTTCCAGTGCTAGTTACAGTCAAATGTTGCCTGTTATGACTATCAAGTTTGGTTAGGTATATTCTTGTGTATTGTAACTTAAAAATATTGAGTTAGATATTTTTGTTTATTATGTTGTTGAAGAGGGGGTCTATGCTAAAATACCAGCTTTACTGAAAAAGCAGGGGTTTTTATTCAGTGGAATGCTATAATAGGAATTCAGTATGCTTAAAGATATGTCCATCTTAACATATTAGGAAGCCATTTTTGTAGAAGATATCTTAAAAAGATAAAAGTAACAAAATTTCCTTTTGAGACACGTTAACCTTTAATGTTCTTTTGAAGAACAGAAGACAAACCCCTGTATTTCTCGTATTTCTGTGATGTCTCATGTCACAGTTAATTCATTTTATTGAGAACAATACCTCAGACCTGTAGCTGAACCATGTAAGCTTTGTGATAGTTTTTGAATTTTGGGGACTGTTTTAGTGGTTTCAGCAGCTCCTTAACCAAAACAGCTGAATGCTTTAATTTTACCATAGTAACTGCTAGTTGGAGAGCAAATTTTGTGTCATTTGGCAGCAATGCTTTCATATTTAACCAGCTTATCACGATCCTCTAGACAGTCATTCTAATCAGGTTTTGGGTGACTGCTCTGAAAATTTCAGTCATCATTGTTTATTGGTTCGAATGCTTAATTCTACTTGTCAAAATATCAGAATTTTGATTTAAGCTTTAATTGTTCAGTAAGTATTAGAAGTTTCATTATTTGATACCTGGATAGTGCATTGCTCTCTCTAGCCACTTACCTGGGATAACTGATTTAATTAGTACATAAATATGAATAAAAAGGAATTGAGTGAGTTAAGTTACCATGTGTTTGTAAGGATTCATAACTACTGAACTATCCTGTAATTAGGAGATTGAGACACTTGCTAAGCACAGTGGTGAATCTCTAACTTGATCTAGCCTGAGTATTTGCATGTCTGCATTTGCATGTCTTGCACATCAGTTGTGTCACTACAAGTCTGGGTCTTGGAACAGCTCGAAGGAGGGAGTTTTGCAAAAGTACACCCTGAGAGGTGATACAGCTCACACAGGTCCTTGGTTCTGAAAGCATTAAAAAATACTCTCTTAAGTTTTGCAGAAGTTTGAGAGGGCATAAGGGATACATCAGCAAAGATACAGTAACAGTTTTCTTTGCATACGTAGAATTAAGAAGCTGGAGAGCAATGGAAAGTGTTTGTCCTTGCCTGTCTCCATCCTGTCATGCATGCCTGGTCATTGCCCCCAAAGCATCCTCCCTCCAGCTTTACATTTAAGAGATATTATTCTCCTCAAGCTGCTGAGGAGTCCTTTTTATGGCAACAGTACGCTGTTGCATAGTAGCCTTGTTCCCTGACCTCTAAGTAAGTTTAGAAATGCCTGTATCTCACAACAGATGTACTAAACCCAGTTCCCAACTTGCAATATGTATATATTCAGGGGAGATACATATATGTATATATATATTCAGGCTAGATCTGGCTACATATTGAGGTTAAGACTTTGGTATGCACCATTCCTATGGAACTGATGTTTCCTTTGGATGGGAAGGAGGAATCAGTGTTGCCATTCAGTAGATCCATAAAGCTAGCACAGTGCAAAGTACACTTGCTCCACCATTTAGACATAATGTCTGTATATGCTGATAAATTAAACATGCCTGTAAATATTTGACACTGAGAACAGCTGGCACGTAACCACTCACATCCATACTGTTAAACTTTTAAACCCTCGAAACACAGTTCTTTGTGAAAGCTGCCAGTTTTGAATGGTCTCTAGACTGCTCTAAGCACAAGCCATGCCCAGGAATTGTTTGGGAAAGTGCTAGTTTGGATGGGCCAAAACCATACTGGATTCTGTTCCAGCAGTTTGACAGTGTAGGCAGTCAAGTCTGAGTGCTGACATTGAGATGCATTCCTTGGCACTGCAGAATGTGCTAGTACAGATGTAGCCAAACAGGAGATTCCACATATTCCTGCAAGACTCTTCCTGGTAGTAAGATCAAATGTATATTTTAAAAATAAATTATATATTTTCTTTCCTTTCCATAACATGGGAGAAGCAATTTGATTAATGCTATGATGGGAGAAAACATCTGGTGGAGAAGAGTGGAATATTTTATCAAAAGAAAATTAAATTTAAGTAACAGTATTCCTTTGATTTTAGTCAGCATGAATCCTTCAATAATAGTCCGGTTCTGGGCTGAGAGGTTTCAGAGCATTGGCTTTTGAAAGTCTCAAAGCTTATGCAGTTGAGCATTGGTTAATGTCTCTGACAACAGAATGAGAGCTACACAGCAACTTTACATAACGTGTGTGCACTTCTCTGGTGTGGTTTGCTTAAAAAAGTTATTACCCCTAGATTTTTACTAACACTAAATGCATTCATGGTTGTGCTACAGAGAGTATTTATAGCATCTTCTTACATTACCATATGCTCCCTTCCATAGGTGGCATAGTATAGAGAAATCATTTGTCCATTTTAGTTGTATGTATAATAATGTTTGATTTTCTACACACAAAATAGAAATAATAATTTGAAATCTTACATGTTTTCATTATTTCAAGAAGAAATCTTTGAAGATTTATATGTTGAATATCTTAAGGACATCTTGTCTCAAAAATAATTTTGGTTACCTTTGTCATTACTGTTTTTATACACCAAGTTGCATTATTGAAATATTGTTAAATCAGCAGATTTAACACATGCTGTTTTCATTCTAAAATGCTAGTCAAATCACCTTTTGGTTTTCACTTAAAGAAACTAAAAGAATCACGCAGGTGCTGTTTGACATCCTTGTCAGAGACATGGACAGTGGGATCGAGTGCACCCTCAGCAACTGCCGATGACACCAAGCTGTGTGGTGCAGTCGACATGCTGGAGGGAAGGGGTGCCATTCAGAGGGACCTTGACAGGCTTGATAGATGGGCCCGTGCAAACTGCATGAAGTTCAGGAAGGCCAAGTGCAAGGACCTGTGCATGGTCAGGGCACTCCCAAGCACAATGGACTGAGAGCAGCCCTGAATAGACGATGTTGGTGGATGAGAAGCTCAGCAGGACCTGGCAATGCACACTTGCCAACCGTGTCCTGGGCTGCATCAAAACCACTGTGACCAGCAGGTCAAGGGAGGGCATTCTGTCTCTTGTGAGACACCACCTGGAGTACTGCACCCAGCTCTGGGATCCCCAGTACAAGAAAGACATATAGTTGCTGGAGCAAGTCCAGAGGAGGGGCCTGAAGATGATCAAGAAGGCTGGAGCGCCTCTCCTATGAAGATAGGATGAGAGAGTTGGGCTTGTTCAGCCTGGAAAAGAGAAGGCTTCTGGGAGACCTTAGAGCAACCTTCCAGTACCTAAAGGGGGGCTGCAGGAAAGATGGAGATGGACTGTTTGTCAGGGAACACAGTGACAGGACAAGGGGCAATGGATTTAAAATGAGAGAGGGCATATTTAGATTAGATATTAGGCAGAAATTCTACCCTGTGAGGATGGTCAGGTCCTGGCACAGGCTGCCCAGAGAAGCTGTGTCTGCCCCCTCCCTGGCAGTGTCCCAGGCCAGGCTGGATGGGGCTTTGGGCAACCTGGTCTAGCAGGGGGTGTCCCTGCCCAGGGCAGGGGGTTGTAACTAGGTGGGCTTTGCGGTCCCTTCCAACTCAAACCATTCTGTGAGTCTCTGCTTACTGACATTAATTATGGATTCCATATGTCTGCCACATTTCAGTAATAAATAAAACTACTGTGCTAATAATTTCAGAATAACACAGAAGCACATTTGTTTCAGGATAAATACGGTATACTTTTCCCATGTCAGTGTTTCTGGGCTTTTGTAGAGCTCAGAATCACAGTATGATTGAGGTTGGAATGGACCTCTGGAGGTCATCTGGCCCAACCCCTCTGTTCAAGTAAGGGTCCTGTAAAACAGGTTCTCAGAACCCTGTCCTCTGTGCCTGCCCCTTCCCTTGCACTCTCCCCGTGGTTTGATTTACAGCACTGAAGAAGGAAGTCTAGAGGAAAAAAAGTCACTGTTAATTCAAATTCAGCTTTTGAATCTCTCCAAGTTGGAGACTCTACAACCTTTCTGGACAACTTCTGTCAGTTCTTGGTCATGCTCACAGTAAAGAAACGTTTCCTCATGTTCATACATGACCCTCCTGTGTTTCAGCTTGTGCCCATTGCTTCTGGTCCTATCCCTGGGCACCACAACAAAGAGCCTGGCTCTGTCCTTCTATGCACCCTCCCTTCAGGTATTTTTATACAGATAAGATCCCCACTGAGCTTTCTCTTCTCCAGGCTGAACAGTCCCAGCTCTCTTGTCTCTCCTCCTATGAGAGGTGCTGCAGTCCCTTCATCATCTTTGTGGCCCTTCACTGGACTCTCTCCAGGATGTCAGTCTGTGTCTTGCACTGAGGCACCCAGAGTTGGACAGAGCGCTATAAATATGGTCTCACCAGTGCTGCATAAGGGGGAAGGGCCGCTTTCCTCCACCTGATGGCAACACTCCTCCTAAATGCAGGCCAGGGGGGCGTTAGCCCTCTTTTGCCACAAGGCTCTTGGACAGATCCGTGTCTGTCAGGACCCCCAGGTCCTTTTCTGCAAAGCTGCTTTCCTTTTCTCCGAAGCTGGTTAACCCTTAGAATATGTAAATTGTAAATAATTGTAAACAGTTACTAACTTTTGTGCTTATGTCTTTAATTTAAGTGCAGACATTATAGTTAAGTTTCTCATTATTTTGAAAACGTAAGAACACAGAGCTTTTTTATTTCCATTCTGCTTGTCCATTGTGAGGTGCTGACTTCAATAGGAGCTGAGGCCACTGAGAACATCAAAAGATCAACACCCTTACTGTGTAAACCTGGGGTTATAAATTTAAAATTGTTAACTTTTGTCTCTCAAGTTATGTCATAATAGCATCTGAAGTAGATTTCATAATAAATAAGGCTTTATGCCAGCAAAACATTAATAGAGCTCATACTGTAAAAATAAGATTAGACTGGTGAATTTAGGCTTCCTTCCAATAAATGAGTTGAATACTGGACTGATGCCTTGGCCAATTTTTAAAGAATGATTTTGTAGTTTCTTTTGGCATCAGAGCATAAAGCCACTTTGAGGGGAACTTGGTCTTTTTAATTTGTAAAAGTTGTTCAGTGATGTGGTTGCAGATTGACCCAAGCTGCTTTTAGTCTGAATTTATTTAGGTTACAAAACAACCTGAGTGTGTGTCTGTGTTTATACACTCCCTCACGGGTGTTTACTCATGTGTATGTATTTAAGAGATTTAATGTGGCTTCACTTGTTCAGCAGTTAACTAACATACATTGCAATGTTGCAAGTTGTCATGTGCCTCAACATTCAACAGTTACTCTGTGGTTATATTTATTTATTGCAGGGAAAATAAGTAGACTTCTAGAGTATATTTTAAAAATTGATAAAATTAATCTTAAGAGCACTTACCCTCCTGCTTTTTATTGGTGTAGGATTGTTTTGAAAACCATCAGACAGGTCTAGTTTTTAATATTCCCAGGTTTTCCATTTTATTTGTTCAAAATCTGTTCTTAAGTAATAAGACTGGGGAAAGGAAAAGCAAATATAATAGACATTTTTCTGATAAGAGCTGATATTTTGTAGTAAATGTTCTCACAATATTGCAACAGCAGCTTTAGTTTAAAAGAAGGCAACCAAGATGACTGAAATTGTACCATAACAAATGGGTTAAAGTCTATTCATGTCTTTGCTAAATCTTTTTGGAACCGATTTTATATAAAAATCTGTGGTGCATTTTAACATGCTTTTTTTTCTTAATCTCGTTCACCTCTCGTAAGATGTGGAAAAACCTATTAAATAAATACATAATTATTTAGTATTGTATATAATTATTTGTCAATCTCCCTAAAATTCAGTCAATTAAAAGCACTTAAAAGATAAGTTGTTCTGCAAGAACATGAGTAAAGGTTTTACCATAGTTATTGGAGTGGCATGGGATTAGCCTTAAAACTCCCAGAGAATCTGTGGGTGGAAGGAGGGACAGTAACATAACTGCGCTTTATTTTATGCACACATCAGTGATGCCGTTCACATACTAAATCTTCTGCCAGGTAGGGCGCAAGTCCCCACTGTGCTTTCTAGAAGACTGTATGGATGTGTGTGAGCATTATCGAATTCCCAATTTTTTAACTTCTGTCAAGAAAATATTCTGATGGCAAACAGTTTATTGTTTTATACTACAAGAATATTTTTTGCTAGTGTTCTCCAGTACGACAAAAATGGTCACATTTAATGGGATCAATCTTGGTTTCAGTCATTTTACATAAAATGGGAAGCATAAATGTTACTTGGGTAAACCAAATGTAAAATGTGCAAAAACGTGCATTGAGAAATTCCAGTTAAGAAGGAAAAGTTTCAATGTATTATTCCTGGAAAGCAAAGTATTTTTTATATTGTAAACATAGAAAATACTATCCTTGTTTCTTACAGGTTGTAATGCAATTACAGGTAACTTACTGTCATTGAAAAGCTCTCCTTTGCTGCCTTAGATGAAGAGTAGATCTTTTTCAAAGGTATTGACTTACTTTTGAAAGGCACTGGGTCATCCAAGTACCAGTGTTCAGAAAGGTCCTATTATAGTTTTTCAAATGCCAGCAGCAAAGTTGTTGAGCATTATACAAATGGAAAGAAAAATGAGCAGAATAAATACCATAGCTGCCTTTTTGTAATAGCACAAGTATTAGCTTGATTTTCATGGTATCACTGAAAATACAAGTAAATACAGAACCTTTGTGAAATGAAGCCTCAGTCAGATTTCTTTTACAGTAACTTTGTAACGCTTATGTTTTTACAGGGGAAGTCCGCTTGACTCCAGAAGACTTTGCCAGAGCTCAAAAATATTGCAAATATGCTGGCAGCGCTTTGCAGTATGAAGATGTGAGCACTGCTGTGCAGAATCTACAGAAGGCCCTCAAGTTACTGATTACAGGCAGAGAATGAAGCCTTTATCAGACAGATTCATGTCTTTTGCCTAAAGAACTAACAGCTTATTACTGTACCTGTTAGGGAAGCGGATTTGTACAGAAGTTCTCAATCCCATCACCCGTGGCAATGAAATCACTATTTCAGTGTCAAATTAGCAATTTAATGGTACAGTAGGAATCTCTGTTTCTAGTTTACAAACAGCAGAGCTAGAAACATATGAATGCAGTGGGTCGGTATAAGCAAAATACTGAAGAAAGTACAGTGAACACTGCTCAAGAGTTAGAATTAATCTTGCAGTATTTATAATATTGGAATGGGAAAATGCTGAATCTGCAAAAAACTTAAGCATAAGATTGTTCTGTTAAAATTCTTACTCTGTTTTTATTATTTCAAACAATTATTTAATAAGCATAATAGCTTTAAAACGGTAACAAAGATTAGTGCTTTCCCTCTGAAATGAGCATGTTTGAGAAGGCTGACAGATCATAATGGAAAGGACTTTTTTTCTATGCATAAATTATTTGGGTATTATCTGAGATAAGTCAAAGTTGATGGAGTCTTAAGGACATTTGTATTTAATTTTAAAACATGCTGGAAAAAACATCTCTTGATACTTCAGAGAGAGTAACTTTGGTGGTGTTCCAGCCCGATCCCCCACAACTGTACGGTCTGCTACATGTATTTTTGGTTCTTGTTCCTTTGGTGTGAACACTTACAATTTTGTGTATGTATGGGTAATTACAAGTACTAATATGTATCAGAGATGATCCTGAAACTGGAGACAGAAATTCTAAAAAAGCATGAACTTTTATGGAGATTTACTTCCTAGCTGTTCCATCTTTTTAAGAGTCTGAAAAAAAGGCCTGCTCTTCAGCTATTAAAGAAGTACAGGTTTATCTCTGGTATTAGTGTCATAGAGCTTCATATTTCCAGCTAATATTCTTCCTGTCTGCTTTGTTGTGGAGACTTTTTGGACTTGGGATTTAATTAAAATATCTTGGAAACAGAATTTTGAGTCTGCCCTTGCAATTACAGAGCTCTTGATTGTTAAAAATCCATCCATGCTGTTTAAAAGAAAGATTAAGTAGTCTTTTAACTGATGTGACATAATAATTGAGTACACCATAAAGCATGCCTGATTTTTGTAATCATTATAATGACATAGGCTCTGATCTGTCTTTCTTCCCAATCAAATCCACATATTCTTTATAGCTGCACTGTTTTGCAGTGACTAAAATAAGTGATACTCAAAGCAAAAGGATGAGAAAAAGACAATTAAGCATGAATTAAAATTTAGCTGGTTTATATTCTTGTTAGGAATGTAGACACTTTGATGGCAGGTTTGAAAAAGGTGGTGTGAAACTTGTAAATGTATACTTAAACAGTTTAGTTGACTGAGATTTAATAGATAAAATAACTGGTTTTGTTTGTGTTGCTTTCTGTTATGGAATAGTATACAAACCTGGACAGTGATTTGGATTAGATTTTAATTGTTTTGGGTAATGTAAAATAAATCAGTCTGAAACTTTTTTAACAATAATGCTCTACAAAGATGGGCAGTAAGCCTGTGTTCTGCACAGTGCTTCATGCAAGATAGAGCCCTCACTTCATTCTCAAACACATTACTGTAAATTGTTCCATGTATATTATTATGGTGTTATACTGTGATTGGAAAAGCTGGTTTTCAGGTGAAGGAGAGATACAGAACATTAATCCATGTAGAAATATATATACTTCATTGCTATAAAAAATGAGAATTTGCTTTTGTTTAGAGATCATACCTCTATTTACTAATACCAGCTTCAGTCCCCAGCACTCAAAGAAGGAAAGTCAGTTTTCCTGTTTGCATTTATAAAATAATTAAAAGAACTTTAGGGCTTTTGTATTGCATAGAAAAATAAGAAAGCTGTGATATAATACTGTATTAATGCGAGGTATTTCAATTAAAATTGATGGGGTTTTTTGGTGATTGATAGAAAATAGCAGTACAAACAAAGAAGGTTGCAAATGAAATATCAATTATTTCTTAAAGTGAATAAAAGATTGGCTGTTGGCTGTGATTATGTTGGACTTCTAGATTCCTTTAGGAAACTAAGGAATCACCAGTGAAAAAGTGATAGGAAATGAAAAAGCCAGAAGCAGTTTCTTTGGTCATTTACATGTGTTTAACCACTTTCTGCTTAGAAAGAAATTGAAATAAGTAAGTGTCTCTGAGGGGAATAAAGATAAAAATAGTAACACAAATTTAAGAATTTCTTAGAGAAGCTATCAGGACATTATTTCTGAAAATAAATCAGTGTTTAAACGATTTATCACATACAATCCTCATTAATTCTGTATAATTAAACAGACGGTAATATCAAACTTCAGACCACTCTACCTGAATTAGCAAGTTGAGTTTCATTTTGCATAAAACTATTTTCCTCTGAAGATTTTTTTTTTAAATTTAGAAGTCTCTTAACAGCTTATCAAACCTTGTTTGAAGCCACATCTTTAAACTGCTAACATTAGATGCCACAGATTCCAAGGATTTCTCATCCAAACCGATGCCTAAAGTAAATTATAGCAAAACATTTCCATTCCATTAAGTATAGCCTCTGGGATAGCTTTAAATGTGGCAGGCAGCCCAAAAGTACAAGCCAATGTTGCAGAACACTTCAAAAAGTGTACATATTTGAAAGTATCAGGAGAGTATAGGCAGGTAGCTTGTAATTATTCCAAATTGGAATTTGTGGTAGGCACAGGAATTTATGGTCCCATTGTTAAATATTGTGTGAGCTTTAAGTGTTGACAGATTCACTTTGCAGCCATTCTGAATGATAAAGTATCAACCCGTAACTCCTCTTAAACAAATTCCCAACACATATGATTACAGTATTAAATAGAGTGCCATTCTTGTTGCATGCCACTGCCAACAGTTCTTTCTTCTTCAGTGTGATTGCCACCTGCATGCTTGTTGGGCTTTCTCCTTTGGATTGAGAGTTCCCAGTGTTCTCAGTCCTGCTTAAGAAAAGGAATAAGAATAGTTTCTGTCAGATATTCCATGTTCAGTTTTGCTACTTACAGAATTCTAGTATGTCTGTTCAATGTTTGTTACTTAAAAGGCTTTTTGTATTACTGATTTTGCAATTATTTATACTTTCACCTCTTGGGGTGGGGAGAAGTTTCCTGTTGTACTTAAGAATTCCCAAAAAAGTCTCTTCCAGAACAGGTCATTGTTTATGAAAAGGTGGATTTTTTTTTCATGTGTCCTAATTGGGTTTACTTATACTGGAGGTTTTCTTTTCAAATTGTTGCAGTCATTTCAGGTGGAATTTTAAATTATTTCTTTTGTAAATGAAGATTCAGAAACCCACACTTAAGTATGGTCATATTGCAGAATGTGATTGCAATTGTAGTGTTTGGTACTATATAATACTTCCGTACATTAAATTAACATCAGATAAACTTACTGTCTGAAGTAGGATTGGGGGCAGGGGGCATGGGGG